>PVJS01004000.1:0-45260 GCA_004027185.1 Glis glis
AGAGGAGAGGAGAGGAGAGGAGAGGAGAGGAGAGGAGAGGAGAGGAGAGGAGAGGAGAGAAGAAGAGGAGAAAGACCAATCTAACCCAATTCTTGCCTGGAAGTTTTTCTACCTGAACTTCTCTTGGGAATCCTGGGGATGCCCAGGTAGGAGGAAGGACTCTATGGGCTCTTGTTAATAAGTCAAAATGCCTAATATCCTGGAAATAAGACTGCATTAAAGTCATGCACAATATATTGACCTGGCTGTTTCCAAAGTTTATTCACTATCACCTGGGTCTATAATAAATAAAATATTGGAAAGCAAGGTAATTTTGTTTAATAATTTTTAGAAGAGTAAGAGTTTTTAAATATTAGGTTTTAGCTGGGCATGGTGGCACATGCCTGTAATCCCAATACTTGGGAGGCTGAGACAGGAGGTTCGCAGGTTTGTGGCCAGCCTCAGTAACTTAGAGAGGCCCTCTGCAACTTAGTGAGACCCTATTTCAAAAAAAATAAAGTAGGGATCGGGGTATAATTTGGAGGTAGAAAGTTCCTGGGTTCAATCCCCAGTACCACAAAAATAAATAAATAAATAAATAAATTAATTAATTAATGGTTTCATAGAAGAAAACATAATTTAAATGAGAAATGTGAATTTCTGTACTTTAATAGGTCATTTATCACTAAGATTTTTGGCTGTATAGTGCTTCTGGATTTATAATTCTTTAATTTTTATGTCAAAATATAAGCACAAGTGTCAAATGAGGTTCTCTAATTAAAGAATTAAGATGGTTATCCAGAGACATTGGGAAGACAACCCAGTCAACTCGCAAATGTGGTGAAGCAGCATAATTACATAGTGTGCAATTTATTTTTAATCACGAAAATTTGAAATAGTATTATATAAAATATTAATAATTTTATGCACAGAAATAAAAATAATGTGAATTACAAAGAAATAAAAGCCTTAGTACATTAGTCCATAATTTCAGAGCTGGGGGAGCTAAGTAAGTTATAAACTGCACGATGCCCCTGCCACCTGCTAGTACCACTTGAGCTTGCCTACAGAGCATTTTGACTTCTTCATCATTATCTTGGGTTTTTTTTTTTTTTACCTGTGTGGGAAACTGCTATTTTAACATTCACTATTATTATAGTCTGAAACCTCCTGCCTAGGGCACTATCTTGCTCATAGTTGATGATCAATAAATACATGCAAATGAATGAGCAAAGATTTTTTTCCTTTACATCTGATAAGAGAATCATCCTAGCATTCATTACATGACAGTGTTAGTCTCAAAATGTAATGAAAAGATAATATTGGCTAGATGTAATAATACTGTTATTATGTACCTATTACTTTGAGCTTGTGTGTGTGTGTGTGTGTGTGTGTGTGTGTGTGTGTGTGTGTGAGAGAGAGAGAGAGAGAGAGAGAGAGATGAGGAAGGAGGAGGATGAGGAGGAGGAAGAGGAGAAAAATCTGTGCTTTAAAAATGAGTATCAAAGCCAAAAGAAGCTAAGCTACAAGGGTTGTAGTTTTTATACATTCTTCCATTTACATTTATTCTTATGAAAACTCAGTCTTCACAAGTACGGTTTTTATTCTGTGAGGTCTTCAGCCACACATTCTTTTCTGGGAATGTATTTGTCTGGCATATAAAGTTGTTTAGATGAGCCTAACTCTACCCAAGAGAGGATGTTTGGAACAGATGTTCACGCCTCTGTTGAACTCGGAACAGCTGCCCCTCCCTTTGTGTACCTTTGAACTGATGTGAGGTTTTGAGCCAAGTGCTACATTATACCCCAATTTGAAATTAGGGTCTTTGGCGATCTTTGGTCATTGATTTCCTCCTTGATATTATTATCTGAGATGCAGCCACATTAGCAAAGTAGAGCTGGGAACTTTGCAGCTTCCAAAAATTCAAAATTGTATTTTTTAAGCATGTGGAGTAAATAGAAGAAGGTCAGGATTAAATGAAAAGCTCTTTCTTGTCTGTTAGTGCGCTCCCGGAGGACGCTGAAACAATGCCTGGTACTGTTTAAAACTAAATGCTGAAACTTGGGCAGGAGCTATTTAGAAGACAAACATCATTATTAAAGATAATAAGGCAGAGCATGGATCTCTCTTTATGGCCTAAATGGAAACTCGCACAGTATCTATTTTCCAGTAGCTGTCTGTTTCTCCCTGAGGGAGGAGGATCAAACCCACTTGTCATTTCCACCTTTTTTTGTTTGTTTGTTTTTCCTCTTTGAGTTGAGATACACAGGGCTCAAGGTTAGATTTGGAGATTTTTTTTCTTTTCTTTTTTGGTACTGGGGATCCAATCCAGGGCATTGTGCATATAAAGCAAGTGCTTTAACACTGAGCTATATCCCAGCCCAGATTGGTAGATTTCTAAGATGACATTCAAGTTGGGAGTTTGGGTCTCATAGAGATGGCATAAGGGGCCACTTAGTTACTTATTTTTTTTTAGTGGCATTTGGTAACACCTTCATGGATATTGGCACAGGTGAATAAAATGTTTGATCCTAATTAGGTCATTGCTTACTATGGGAAAAACTCTATTCTTCACTTTATATGATGATTTGAGGTCTACTTTATTAGGCCAATCTACCTCTTTAATTAAAATGTTATATCTTTGCTGGGCAAGGTAGCACATGCCTGTATTCACAGTACTTGGGAGGCTGGGACAGGAGAGTCTCTGATTTGAGACCAGCCTCAGCAACTTAGTGAGCCCCTGTTTCAACATAAAAAAGAAAAAGGGTTGGGGCTGTAGCCCGGAGGTAGAATGACCTGGGTTCAATTCCCAGTACCAAGTAGGGGCGGGGAGAAGATGGTGTATTTTCACAATGAGTTTATTCTTATAAATGATTCTATGTGCCTTGTATAGGAATTATAATGTTTACTTAGTAAACTGTGAGGCTTAAAGGAATCCTGTAAAATGAGAAAATATCCACAACAAGAGTTTTACTTAACTGTCTTCATTTCAAAACCACGAGCGATGTGTACCTGCATGTCTATTAAGTCAACTATCTATGTGTATTTATTTAAATAGAACTTAGAATGAAATAGGAAACATTCTTTAATGTCAACCACATTACAAATTTTTGCCATGAAAAAGTGGTCAATTTTAATAATCCTCAATTCAAATGATTAGCTATCTGCTCTCTGTGCTTGCCCATTTCGACTTTGTTTCATCCGTGTTCTTGGATGATCAGTTTTGCAGAGCTTAACCCTTAGATATAATAAAAAAATTCTCCTCCTTCTTTCCTGTGTGGCTAAATGGGAAAATCTTCCAGGACTGATGAGCAGCCCATCATGGTGAGCCACAAAAAGACTATAGAAAAGATTATAAACATCTACAGTGTTAGTTACAGGGACATTATCCATAAAGCATGTAATCCAATCCAAACCTTCCTACAACAGTTTCACATCGCGCCAGAATTTTTAGGATATTTTCTATTTTCGACCCGTGATCCCGTGTAATACATAATCTTGGCATTTCTTATCACTGCCAACCATGCATTTCTCATTTAAAAAAATGTTTGTTCCAAATTTCAATACTGTGCATCCTCTTTTGCCTTAGACCAAATGCCTATCACACATTCTCATCATTTTAATTAAACTCGGGCCAATCCAGGGCAAAATGTTTGATTTTGACTCAAAAGGTGCATGCAAATCATGAATTCTCTGCTATTCAGAATGGAAATACTTCCTGTAGCCCTCTTTCAGCATGTGGAATGGAACAGCCTGCCAGATTTGTGATTGCACATCATTAGAGAAGGGACCTGCTGATTCGAAAATAGAAAAATAAGCCCATGTCCACCCAATGAGTAAACATCATGCGTCTGTAGTTTTAAGATCCTCAGTCTAAAGAAACAAAAGGCCGGGCCTGGACTAAGGCAGCCCTTGATTGTATCCTCACATCTAGTGAACAAAGAACTAACTGGCCACAGATGTCAGAACCACGGGGCCCTAGGAAATCATTTGTGGGACGGATAGTCAGGAGCTCTGGAAGTCTTTCCACTCTTCTAGTGCTTCTGCATTGCCTTGAGCAAGGAAATGATTCCTCCTCCTGGCCTGTAAAATGGAGGAAACACCAAGGAACGATGCCGGTTGCACATCTTTTGCAGCTTGTGTGGCCAATGAGAGCCTTCAAAGAGGCAGTGCTATAGTTGCTGAGCTCATTCCCATGCATTGAGAGTTCACACAAACATTGATAACTGGAACTCATTGACGAGAGATCTATAATAAAGAGTGTCATCAAAATGGGCTCCTTCTAACCCCCCTTCAGCATGCTTGTTGCCCTGTGTGACTTACAGCCATATTACAAAACAGTTGTTTTGTGGTGAAAGAGTTTCTGAACAAATGAAATTTGGGTTGTACTCATTTGTTAGGAACATTCTGCAATTCAAAATCCTTGCAGGCAAAGTAGTTGAGCTTTTTAGACTTTGTCACTATATCTGGGAGAAGAGGTATGGAGGCTCTGTGGGGATCTGAATTTGTAGCCTAGGATACTTAGAAATGTTGGAGTGGTGGAAGGGGATACATGCTATTAGTGTTTGATGAAATAAACCAGGGTAGAGGTTGAGGGTTGAGTAATAAAGAGGAGAAGGTTTGTTCATGAGCCTCTGTTTGCTTTATTATCCTCCCCATTAGTGGTACTATAACCAACATGGTGCTTCTAAATAAATGTCTGTATTTCCTGAACAAAATGCCCATTGTTGGAGCTGGGATGTAGCTCAGTGGTACAGTGCTCACCTAGCATGTGTGAGACCCTGAGCTTGATCCTCAGCACTGAAGAATACCCTATGTTACCATATTTGCACCAATATTATCTAACAACTTGCAATCAACTGGTTCAGACTTCCATCCAGGGAAACAGTTAGCTCAACAATATATTTTGCATGTTTTGTCTCATTATTATTCATAAGCTCTCTATGGTGTAGGTGCTATTATTACCTCTGCTTTATAGATGAGGAATGAGGCTCAGCGAATTGAAGCGACTTGCTCAAGGTCACACAGTAAGAACCCAAATCAGAGTTTGAACCCTCATCTCCTGTGCTCCATAATCACACTTTGAATTACTCTGCTAGACACTTTCCTAATGAAAAGGCTCGTTCTATTATTGGAAAATGCTAAGGAAGACATTAAGCTAAAATCTGTCTTCTTGACCTAGTTCTGTACTTTGGAGTAACGGAGAATTAATCTAATAAACTACTCACATGCTTTTGATGTCTCAAGATATCTTGGGCCTGCTATGTTCTAGGCTCATTGAAAACTGAATTCCTAAAAATTATTTTTATTTACTTTGTTTTGAAAACAGCTTTTCTTTGAAGCGATAACTGATAGCAAGCTGCACAACTGAAAGTGCACAATTCAATACGTTTTATTCACATCTGTGAAATCATCACCACAATCAGGAGAATGTGCATAGCTATCACCTCCAAATGCTTCCTCTCTACTCTCCTCCAATGTCAGTTATTTTGAGATTTATCCATGTTGTAGAGCATATCAATAGTTTATTTCTTTTTACTACTAACTAGCAGTCCGTTGTATGGACATAGCATACTTTTTTATGGACATTTGGATGGTTTTACATTTTCACCCATGAAAAATGAAGTTCTATGAATGATAGTGTTCATGTCTTCTGATAGTCTTCAAGAGTTCATGTCTCTTTGATAAATACCTGAGAGTGGGATTGTTGGGTCAGATGATAGGTTAATAAAACCTGTCAATCTGTTTTCCAAAGTAGGCTACCATTTTACATTTTCACTCACATCCTATCGGTGTTCCAGCTGTGCCCCATTCTAGCCAACATTTGTTATAATTAGTCTTTTTTGTGTGTAATAAGTATGTAGTTGTATCTCACTGTGACTTTACTTTGCATTTTCCTAAGACTAACTGCATTGAACATTGTTTCATGTGCTTCAGTGTCATTATATAGCTTCTTTGGTAAAGTATATGCTCAGATCTCTCTCCATCTTTAAAAAATGGCTTCGTTTTCTTATTATTGTTATTGTTACTTTGTTTCTTTATTATTTTCAGAATTCTTGATATACTCTACATGCAGATTCCTTATCAGATGTATGTCACAAATATTTTTCTTCTAGCCTGTGGTTTGTCTTTTCATTCCCTTACTAGTATTTTTTAAAGAGCAAAAGTTTTTAATTTTGAGGAAGTCCAGGTTATTAATTTTATTTTATGGATCATGATTCTGATGTGGCATTTAAAAGATCTTTGCCAAATCCAAAGTTATAAAGGTTTTCTCCTATTTTTATCTTTTACAGTCTTAAGTCTTAACATTTAGCTCAATGATCTATTTTGGGATAATTTGGTGCATAGATAGTATAATGTATAATCAAGGTTCCTTTTTTGGTACACAGATAGTCAATCATTCCAGCAGCATTTGTTAAGATTATCCTTTGTCCAATGAGTTGACTTTGAACATTTATCAAAGATCTTATATGCCAATGGAGGTATGGGGTGAGTTCTATTATCTGTATTCTGTTTCATTGATCTAATTCTCTTTCTCTCTTTACATAAATATGACACTGTCTTGATTATAATACATTTATAATAAGTCTTGAAATGGGGTAGCATTGCTTCTTTAAATTTATTATTCATTTTCAAAGGTATTTTGGGTTTTCTTTATTCTTTGAATTTTCAGAATTTTAGAAATGGCCGATCCATTTCTCTAGAAAAATTCTCCAGTGATTTTTGTTGAAATTGCATTGAATCTAGAGGTTAATTTGGAGAATTTGTGGTCTTACTATATTGAATTTTCTAATTCATGAACACGAATATTTCTTTTTGTATTTTAACTCATTTTTAAAATTTCCCTCAACAATCTTTTGTAGCTTTCAGTGTATAAGCCATTCACATTTCCTGACGACTTACTCCTTGTTACTTTGTATTTTTGATGCTACTATAGATGACACTGATTTCTAAATTTTAATTTCCAATTGTTCCTAATAAGTAGAAACACAATTGATTTGTGTGTATCATCTCATACAATCATGCTATGCCTATTTACTAGTTCTAGCTTCTTTTGGATTTTCTATATAGATTATCATATCTTCAGTGAACAATTATGATTTTTCTTCTTTTCCAACCTAGTTTCCTTTTATTCTTTTTCTTGCATTATTGCATTAGCTGGAATCTCCAGTGCACTATCGAAAAGACATAAGAGATGTCATCCTTGTGTTGTTTCTGGTGTTTGCATCTGTATTTTTTGTTTTATGTTCTGCCAGGCTTTGTATTTTTGGCTTTGTTTTCTTAGTCCTTAACACAGTGTTTAGGATATGGTCAATACTCACCAAAAGGTAGTCAAAAAATTAATGGAATAAATGTAGGATCCACTTAATGCCCTCAGCTTAATGGGAGAGGGAAGAGAGACTGGTATTAGAGTATCAAATTCCACTACCACATGAAAGTGTTTGTAGGATAACAGAGGAAGAATGCCTAGCACTCTGCTTGTGGTAGGGAGAAAGGGAGTAAGAAGGGGCTCCTGGAAGGTTTTCTGAAGAGGTGACACTGAGCTAGATCTGGGAGCTCAACAGGGAAGAGAAGGGGAAGGGGGAAGGGCATTTTAAATAGAAGCTTCACAGACAGCAAACTCACAGCAAACTTGGAAAAATATAAGAAACACAGCGTGAAATACTTCCCCAAATTTGAAAATCTGGCTTTCCTACTTTCCCTCCTCCCCTATTCTCCTTTTCTCCAGATTTATAGTCCCAGTTCCCTCAACTGTGCTTCCCATGAAATAATTCCGGAATTACTCACCACTGTGGTTTGTGACTCTGGAGAAATTCTGGCTAATGTCCCTCAAAATATAGCCCCCAGAATTGAGCCCAGGCCCAGGTGTGACTAGTCAAGTAGAATGCAGGCACATGTCGGTCTCTTCATCTGAACATTGTAATTACTGGGTCCAAATGAATGTGACCCACTTACCCACACCTGCCTCCTCCAAATATAATTTTGATGTTTTAAGGGAACTGAATCTGGCAGCAAACTTTATGACACTTTCATGATATTTGATTCAGAACCCCCAAGGAGGCTTATTTGCTATCTGATATCTCTTGTTGTATAATCTAGCCTGAGTCTATGTATATATTGCTTTGTTCATTTCTAAGGCACTGCTCTGTCTTCCTGGGGTGAAACAGACATTTCGCTTTGGTGGGAATTTCTAGGAGATACTTGGATGAAGACACAATCTTGGGACTACGGTGGATTCTCCTGTTGTTCTTCCTACCATTTCTTAGGGAACTTTGATGGAGCTTAGTGGAGCATAGTTGTTTTGGTATAAAATGATTACAAGAGATCAGCATTTAGAATTTGTCTCAATGATATTTGGTGTCTTAAGGACTGAATGTCAACCCTGAAAATTTTTCTTGGGAAAAACATGCTTTTAAGCTCTTCCCAAAGCTCAGCAGGGTTGGTGGTAAGGTCTTATGTCAACACACTTGATTATTCTTTTTATTTCTTGCTTACTTTTATCTCTCTGTGAAGCTGGCAACCCAGCAGGTAGTTCTTTAAGTCAATAAACACAAACACTTTCCCACACACTCAAATGCACGTGTGAATGCACTCATACATGTATGCACAACTCACACACACACACACACACACACACACACACACACACGCATTGTTATCCACCAGTGTAAGCTAATTCGTCTTAAGAGAGCATGTGCTCTCTTGTTCTCTCTCTGGCAGACACCCTCATAGATTCTGGGGTGGGAGGCATTTCTTGTAAGGTTCTCGGAGCGAACCTTCTTATTGGGCTTCTTTGTTTTGTTTGAAGTGAGGTGAATTCCCCAAATATCAGACATGTTTTTGTTGACATAAAGTCATGAAAACATTTCAGAGTTCATTGCAGTGACAAAAAGTGGAGAAGGGTCAGTGTCATTGTGGGGAGTGACCTCTGCAGTACCTTCCATGCTCAATTTACAGGCAGCATTTAGAAAGATAAACTATGTTCACATATATCTTGGCCTGTTGGGACTTTGCAAGGAATCAGGGGGACCAAGCGTACCCTGATACCTCCAACTTGGGATCAGGCAGGGGAAACCCCATTAGCGGAGGCTACATGTGGACTCTGATTAGTTACACCTCCTTCTCCTCTTTCCATGTGGTGCTCTTTCTCACCAGCACAAAATCTGCACGTGGTTTCTGTCGGTAACCCCCGCATCTGATAAACCTTTCAGCAGTCACATCACCCACTAGAGCAATGAGCTACCTGTTCATCCTTGATGCTCCTGCCTACACTTCTCCCATCTCCTCTCATCTGAACAATTGCATTAAATGAAACCAAATCAAACTGATTTGAAAAAATTGTCATTATTGTCCTGACCTGGTTCTCCTTTTCCTCTTTCCTGCTGCGAGCTGAGCGGACATGTGGAACTGGAGCTCTCTTTTGGTTTCCTCTTAGCCCATTGCTTAGACCTTACGTTTCCTTTGGAATAGTGACTTTTCTGTCTTTTGGGGGAGAAGACAAGAAGAGGGATGCCATAAGGTACTGAAGAACAGGGAAGTTATTAAGAAGGAAGAGGGAGAAGCGGAATCAGGCCTTTCTCTGACCAGTTTCAGCCGTGCCCTACCCAATTCCAGAGCAGGCACCACGAGAGTTGTCACGAAGTGGTATCGTGATCCACTCATCTTACCCACATGGGCATCTCAGAACTAGATGTCCTTATGTAGACTTATGGACCAGAGATGAGGACGGGATGCTGGTTGACAATAAGCTAGCTGCCTACAGACTGTTCCAAACTCATTGAATTTTTTCATACCTGTGCTGTATGGTTGTCTTGCTTCTGCTAGGCACCAACCCTTCTTTTTAGAGGTCCAGGAACACATGCAGACAGCCACTTTGGCTCCTGAAGATTCTACTGAAGATTGTCTTGTGTCTTATAGACACATATTATCTCCCATCATCCTTGTCTGAGAAGATAATGTCCCACTGTGTTACACTATAGACGTTTTCCCTGAGTCGAATAGAACAATTGTGGATTAACTCAAGCAGAAACTACCTATGCCTATTTCATCCTGGGCTCTCCACTGCATTACTATATTATAGTCTCTGCTGAGCACCCTCAGGATGCCTGGCCCTGCATAGCTCCCCATTCTCATGCCAATTCCCTAGAAATATATGTGTGAGTGTGTGTGTGTGTGTGTGTGTGTGTGTGTGTGTGTGTGTGTGATGGTATGGTGATCTTATGAGTCTGGGGATGAAGTTTCCAACTTTGCAGCAAAAATAGCCCCAATTCACAAGGGCATGACATAAACAGACGACAAGTGGTGACTTTCATAAACTTCCACCAACCACAGCTGCATTAAACTGATGATCTGAGAAATCTGGTATTTTGTTATCATATAGGATACAGCCCAATATCAACACTCTGAAGGAAAAACATGTGCAGGAGAAGGGACCCAGCCTCTGCCAAACATAGGGATAAAGACTCCACAAGCAGCTGGTGATTTAAGACAGAGATACAGAAAATACAAGGTCAGTGATTCCTGATCATGTCCCTCTGTGCAATAAGCAGAGAAAATTTCTCAGCACATAGAAATCCACTCCCCCTCCCCATTAAATTAAAGATCTATGCATTTAACAATCAGTGGAGAGTTAAAAGCTTCTGATTGGAGGTGCAGAGCTTAGTTTCTGAGTCATCTTTTTATAGCTGTTCAATTCACAATTCAGTTCAAGCCAAAAAGCATTTACTGAGTCTGTACTATGGACTAGTCCGTGAGCTGTGGGATAGGTGGAGATGACTACGTTTCTACTTTCAAAGAACACAACAAGCCGGGCGTGGTGGCGTATGCTTGTAATCCCAGTAATCCCAGTACTTGGAAGGCAGAGACCGGAGGATCCGGGTTCGCGGCCAGCCTCAGCTACTCCGTAACTTCGTGAGACCTGGTTTCAAAATAAAGTATAAAAAATAGGGCCGGGAGTGTAGCCCGGAGGTAGAACGCCCCTGGGTTCAATCCCCGGTACCACACACACACACAAAAAGAACACAACATATCTTGGGGAAACAAGAGATAGACACATAGACACATCTGGTTATGAGCAGAGGGCTACATTAAGGATCCTGCAAAAGAAAGATATAAGTTCTGTGGATCCGTAGGAGAAGGAGATGTTTAACTTGGGCCTTGAACACTGAGTAGAATTTAGCCCCATGGAATTGGAGGTGAGGGTGTTGGGTAAGGGTAAGAAAAGGATGCTTGAGTATGAAGTAATGGTCTGATAAAAGGTATGGGGTCATGAAATTTCATTGTGTGCTTAAGAAATAATGACGGGTCTGATATGGGTTATATGTAGCATATTGGGAGACAGGTTACAATTGTAGGTCTGGGTAGGATTATGAGGGGCCTAGAATGGCATTCCAGTGCATTTAACTTTCTAATTGATTAAGATATTCATTCAATTAGCATTTATTGAGTACCTATCATGTGAATGTTGACATTGTGTGTACAGTGGGGAATCAGACAGTTGAGCACTCTTTTCTCATGGTACTCATATTCTGTGGAGGGAGCTAGGCCACTAAAAAGTAGATAAATCAAAAGATAATTTGATAGAGAAGTAATTTCTGGAAATCAAATGAGCAGAGTGGTATGAAAGAGACAGAATAGGGTCTGGTCAAGGGTGGCCCTCCATTTCAGTTAGCATTCTCACTTCTGTCATCTAAATACTAGACACACAGAACTTAGAGGAGGAAAGATTTATGTGGCTCACAGTTTCCGTGGTTTCAGTCCACAGGGCTGACTCCAAAGCTTATTCTCATGGTGGCAGCGGCAGCAGGGTGTGTGTAGGGAGGCTGCTCTCAAATCATGGAGGCTGGAAGTAGAAAGAGAAGGAGAAGGGGGTCCATGGACATATGTAGTCCCTAAGACTACACTCTTAGTGACCTACCTTCTTCAGCCACACCCTACCTGTCTATGTTACCACCCAATAAGTCCATTAATCCATCAGTGGACTTATGCACGGATGAGATTAGAACCATCAGGATTCAATTATTTCACCTCTGAATGTCTTTGAATTGCCAATACAGGAGTTTTTCCAGGGGACAGGCTATATCCAAACCGTAACACCCTCTAAGGACATGATGTTTGTGCTGAGACCCAGCTGATGAGCTCTTAGTTACACAAACGTAAGTAGGGAGCAAGTTCCATATACAGAAGAGAAAAGAACAACATCCAAGAGAGAGGAGTGTACGTGGTAAGTTCAAGGAGCAAAAGACCAGGAAGTCCAGATCATAGAAAGTGAGGGGCAGTGGTATGAGACATGGTTATAGAGGGACAGGGCTCGTTCATGCAAGGCCTTGCAGGCCCTGCGGAAGCTGGGGTTCCACTCTGGGAGTAATGGGAAGCCAGTGTGGGCTTTAGGCAGGGGAGTTTTGTATTAGGACTTACATTTTGCTTGGCAGTGAACTAACTGTAGTAGATCAAGAGCAAAAACAGGGAAATCCATAGTGAGCCTCCTGAATTTCAGGTGAGAGCGGATGGTGCTTGGACCAAGATGATACCACTGGGTTTAGAGAGAGGGAACAAACTTGGCTTATCTTTGAAGTTAGTGCCAACAGGATTGCAGTTGAATCGGATGTTGGGGAAAGGGAAAGAATAATGAAAGAGGGTTCTTAGAGGTTTAGTTTCAGTAGGTGGTTGTGTCTTTTGTGAGATGAGGAAGACTAGAGGAGAGATTGACTTAAGAAGTACATCAAAGCTGGGCGTGGTGGCACACGCCTTTAATTCCAGTACTTGGGAGGCTGAGATAGGAGGATCACAGGTTTGAGGTCAATCTCAGCAACTTAGTGAGGCACACAGAAACCTAGCAAGACCCTGTTTCAAAAAAAAAAAAAAAGGGATGGGGTATAAGTCAGACGTAGAATGGCCCTGGGTTCAATCCCCAGTACAGAAGAAGAAAGAGGAGGAAGAGAAGGAGGAGAAGGAGGTCAAGAATAATTGTTTTTACTTAATTGATTTATTTTTTGGTACTGGGGATTGAACCCAGGGGCATTCTACCTCTGAGATATACCCCCAGCCCTTTTTGTAAATTTTGAAACAGGGTCTCTCTCGATAAATTTCTGAAGCTGGCTTTGAACCTGCGGTCCTCCTATCTGAGCCTCTCAAGTACTGGGATCGCAGGCACTCATCACTGCATCTGTCTTAAGAATAATTTTCTAGATGGATTAAGTTTGAGGTGCTTATTGACCATCCACATGGTGATGTAATGGTGATATCAAGGGATGGCTGTCATGTGAGTTGTTATTCTGACCTCATGGGAAAAGTCATTGTTGGAAATAAGAAAACCAGATAACTACTTAGCCTACAGGAGTAAAGAATGTGTACTGACTTCTGTGAAAAGCTATGTGTTCTTTTTTTTTTTTTCGTACTGGGAATTGAACCCAGTGGCATTCTACCTCTAAGCTAGACCCCCAGCCTGATTTTATTTTTAATTTTGAAGCAGAGTCTCCCTAAATTGCTGAGGGACTCACTAAATTGTTGAGAGACTGGCTTTGAACCTGTGATTTTCCTGTCTCAGCCTCCTAAGTACTGGGATTACAGGCATGTCCCACCATGCCCAGGTCCTGCGTGGGGTTTATTTTCTGGGCAGGAGGTGGTGTGGGCAGGAGATTGTTAATGCTTGGCTTTCACAAATACTGAATTGCTATGAAAAAGATGACATAATCCCAGACCAATGTCCCAAATTTAAAAACACCACTATTAAGCCAGATGTGGTAGTGTATGCCTGTAATCCCAATATTTAGAAAGCTGAGACAGGAGGATCACAGGTTCAAGATCAGCCTCAGCAATTTAACTGAGTGAGACCCTGTTTTGAAATAAAAAAATTAAATAGGACTGGGGGCATAACTCAGGTAGAACACCCCTGGGTTCAATCCCCAATACCACCAAAACAAAAAGCAAACAAACAAACAAAAAACACCATTATTATAGTAAGAAAAGAAAACAAATAAAAATGAAAATAGTGATTAGTTTATACATTTTCAAGGCCTCGTGTATTGCAAATGCCAGCACTTAACTTCTCTGGATTCATCTCCCTCTGATGAGCTATAGGAAGCTCTGGTAGGTCTCTGTTGGGCTAGTAAAATCTTGTTACAGACTTAGAACATTTTTCAAATGTAAAAAATAATTTAAAACCCAGTTCTATCTATATATTAATTTTTTAAACAACAAAATTCAAGGTGAAAAATTATGCGAGGTGAAATTTTTAGTTTGGCATTGTAGTTTTTTTAATGAGGACATTAGGTCTGTTCCAAGGTCCATTGATTGATCACAAAAAAAGCTACTCATTCATTTGACCCAAAGCAACATCAGATCAAATAGAAACTGCTAAGACAATAGTCACAACAACGCAAATTGCAATCAGAAGAAACGTATGTTCGGTATTTAATTTTGTATTTTCACTGAAATTAGTTATGCTACATCAAGTGTTGAGGAAAATCTTGTTGATCATTTATGACATATTTTGAGCTCATTAGAAAAAATGAAAAGTAGAAACGTGCTAGACTAACCATTTCAACATTTGTAAAATCCAAAATTAAAATTTCCTTCGGTGGTCTCTGAATTTCTAATTATTGGGCCTGTGAGTTCATGTAGAGACAATGATTGAGGAACGCTGCCAGGCTGCCTTAGGAGAGAAGATAATACTATCTGAGGGTTCTTTAAAGCTGGGAGTATCACAGAACGGCTTTGTCCATGCTAAAGAATAATTACACTAACAATAATAAATTTTCTCATCAGAAATTTAGGAGATATTCCATCTCCATGCAGAATCTTGCAAAGGATTCTTTATTCAGCTGAAGTGCTCTCTTGCATGATGTGCAAATGAGGATGAAAGAAAGCCTGAGAATGTGGTCAGGGAGACTGAGATGGAACAAGCAGACCAAAAACTATGGAGCCAGAACGTAATGCATGAGCTGAAGTACGTCTGGTGAGTTCGCATGCCACCGCTCTATGCTAGAAACCATTACAAACCATTTGAGGTGATCAAAAAATTCCTGCCCAGGTGCAGCAGTTTAGATTTTGAAAATGAAATAAATCTAGTGGATACTGTGGACGAATAACTTGCAAAATTGTATTAGAAAAATAAATCTGTTTTGAGTTAGAGGAGTGAAAAAAATCCTAACAAATTACAGGAGTGGAAGTGTTGCAAAACTCAATACATTCATGTTTATTCAATAATCACACACATGTTCCATTAAGAAATGCAGAAAAAAATGTGCAATAAATATTGACTTTCACAGCAAAATGTAGAAGTGTATGTGCAAGGAATAATGAATCCTTTTCTTGACAGTTTGAGAAAAATAGAAACTTTGAGCCATTTACGCAGGTTGAAAAATAAAAAGAAAAAGCTGTCCTCTTTATTAGCAAGGGAAAAACATTTCAAGTTAGTTTTGTAGAGATTATTCCTCTGACTTAATTTTTTATATGCAGAAAAAGCAGCTTGTATTTGGTTCCTTCTTGAATGTAGGAAATCATGAGGCAAGACGTCCATGGCTTGGGTCACTTCTTGTCTGAAAGTGGGGAGAAAAATAGGGTCACCTGCTCCCTACTATGGTGTTTTAGGGTTTTGGGTCCTTGGTGAAAACCATGCTGTATTCTAAATACTTCATTCCACCTCCAGCAATATTTCTATCCAAGAAAAATCATGTTAAGATGAACCTTACGAGCGAATTTGAGTGGGAAAAATTACAAAAGAATATTCTGTAAATTCGAATACTCTACTGATCAGAGTATAACTTGGTCATGTCTTGGGGGGTGCAACTAGAAGATGTGTATCAAAGATCTTTAAAATGTTCATGACTTTTAATCCATAAATTCCCTGAGATCCTAAGAAAATAATCAGAGATACATGTATATAACAACTTTGATGCAATGGTATTCATACAACATTATAACAGTGAAAACTTGAAATTAATACAGATTTTAGGGGTCAAATGACTTAATAAATTAAATAATGACTCAGTATAGACCACTGTTAAGACTTTAGAAATCATATTATAAAGACTGTTTTTTTTTGCCTGCAAAATTATTCATAATGTGTTGTTAAATGCAAAAGCCCAGCAATATATAGAATACCTATGGCTTGGCCTCTGTTGTGTCGTGTTATATATGTTTATATGTAAGCTGTATGGAAGAAGACTGGAAGGAAATATTTAAAGAGTACTAACTACTTAATTATGTGGGGGTAGAATCACAAGTTATTTAAATGTTTCTGTCTTTGTGCTTTTGTGTATTTTCAGACATTTCTATGCTAGTAATTGCTTTTTTTTTTTTTTGGCGGTACCAGGAATTGAACCCAGGGGCATTCTACCTCCGAGCTACACCTCCAGCCCTATTTTTTATTCTTTATTTTGAAACAGGGTCTCACTAAGTTGTGGAGGGCCTCACTAAGTAGCTGAGGCTGGCCACAAACCCGGATCCTCCAGTCTCAGCCTCCCAAGTACTGGGATTACAAGTGTGTGCCACCACATCTCGCTCTGGTAATTGCTTTTATACTAAAAAAGAAAATACCTAAACTGGGTATAGGATCAGAGGTAGAATGCCCCTGGGTTCAATCCCCAGTACAAAAAAAAATTAAATTTCAAGGTCAGCCTCAGTGACTTACTAAGACTCTCAGCAACTTAGCAAGACCCCGTTTAAAAAAAAATAAAGAAAAAACAATGTGCTGGGGATATAGTTGGGTTCAATTCCCAGTACTATAAAAAAAGAAAGAAAGGAAATGCTTAATGAATATTATTGAAGTTAAAGGCAACCAAAAAGGTGTATGTAGAAAATGAAAGGGAAGATTTTACCTTAGTGATGGAGGGAAAGAAGTCTTTGTTTCCCTGCATCCATGAAGGATATCCACCATGCTTCCCCTATGTCTCCACACGGCCAGCAATAGAGCCGAGACTCCAAATAGAGGATCTGGGTCAATAGCTCCAAAATGTGGAACACTGGTTGGACCTAAAAGGATATTTGTTGATTAGTTCAACTGTATGGAGCCAATCTCTGGAAGTAAGCAATCTGCTGTGTGATTCCTGGTGGGACAGCTGAGCAGCAGGCTTAACCTCTAACCCCCTGCAGTGCAGCGTTCCTGCCAGCCTCCCCATTGACTTCTGAAGAGTTCCCAGGTTTATCATCAGCTTGGTGGGGCATGACACAATAAGAGAAATGGGACCTGGGTTTCGCAGCACCACAAGTAAATGCGGACACAATCACTTGCCCTCGCCATTGTAAGATCATATAATGATGCTTGGTACATTGCTGTGAGATCCACAGGAAAGGGTGCCATTCCATTACCGGTCTTAAATCGGTGTTTCTATTCACTCATGTAAAAACCATTGAAAGCCATTGATCCCAAACTTTATATTGTCATCAGCAAGTGAATCTGGGAGAGTTTAGGAGCCAAGATCTCAGCAAACTAACAGGATAAGCAACTGTAACAGCATTAGGCTGACAACACTAATGCAAGCCATTGATAATATGAAGATAAAGAAAACTTGTGGAGGACAGAAATTTGCTGAGAAACAATGCTGTATAGGAAGAGGTTGAAACGAGTGTATTATCTGCTGCCGATTTGGTTATCATGTCTCTACCTCCCTTTATTAGAACACACAGGCGAGAGCTGATTTCTATCATCAGGTAGATTAATTTTTTAGTTTGAAGGTTTTTGACCACAATACTCCATATAGCAGTGTGAGGATTTTGGCTTTTTAGCCATCATTATTAAAAGGAAATCATTCGGCCAGATGTCATGGTGCATTCCTGTAATCCCAGTACTTCAGAGGTTGAAACAGGAGGATTGCAGGTTCGAGGATAGCCTCAGCAACTTAGTGAGACTCTCAGAAACCTAGTGAGACCCTGTTTCAAAAACAAATAAAAAGGGCCGAGGGTGTAGCTCAGAGGTAGAATGCCCCTGGGTTCATCATTCAACATTGTTTGTCCCAGGTCCCATTTATGTTTGTGGAGGGGTGGTTTGTAGGTTTCACTGGCTTTGCCCTGCTCAGTGCAATGCAAGGTGTGTCAGTATGACTCTGCTATGAGGAAACAGTGGTACACTCTATGAACAATTTCTACTGGTTTATATGTGTCTGTTGATTGTTGAGAATTTTTCACAAGTGCTTATATAGTCAATTAATATTATAGCACTGGAACTAGTTTTGTAGAAACCCATATATCCATCCATTTATCTGCCATTTCTATGTCTTCTGTCAGAAATAGTTTCATATACCTTATGAAATATAAAATAAGATACAAACAATTGCTAAGGAAAATGGGCCAAAGACAAAATAGCAATAAAGATTAAATGAAGCACAGAACAGGGTTAGTAGGTCAGGAGTCTTCTGCATTTTCTCAAAATGGAGCACAAACCATGGTGGCTAATGCAGACACAAGGGGTGAGAGTCATCACATCTCCCACCTTGCAGCCCTGGGCTTCCCTGCAGGTAGGCAGGGGCATTAAATTAAAGCAGGTGAGACCAGGTGAGATCGGCTTCAGGCGCCCTCCACCTTCCTGCTCAGCCACAGGAGTTTTGATGAGTTCATATTGTACAGTGTGGGGTTCTGTGTAAGATCTATGGTTAAAAATGCATCTTTCACTAAAAGACCTGTTTAAAAGCCACACCATTCATAGTGGCTCTAAGAGCAGAGCCCGTCCACATGCAGATAAAGCATACCCATTCTTGGTACTCAAAGTGAACATCCCCAACACACTCTTGAAGAGAATCATGGGAGAAAAATACATACGCCAAGCAGAAGGTTTAAGTATGTTACCAATCCATTCATTTATTTAACAACTATAGTCATCCCTCAGTATCAATAGGGATTGGCTCCAGGGCCCCAGTGAATACCCAAATCTGAGCATGCTCCAATCCCTTATACAAAATGACATACTACTTGCATATAATTTACATGCAACCTCTGTATATGTTAAATCACCTTTAGATTACTTATAATACCTATAAAAATGTAAATCATTATATGTATGCTGTGTAAATAGTTATTATAATATTTATTATATATTGTTATATTTTGAGGGAATCATGACAAGAAAAAAAACTACATGTTCATTGCAGATGCAATTTTTAAATTTTCTATCCAAGGTTGGTTGAATTCACAGATATGGAGGGCCAATAGTGTTTATCAAAACCTTCTAGATGCACGGCCTATAGCCTGGAGGTGGGAGGTAGATGGTATAATAACGAATACACGATTTTTTAAAAATATATTCGAGATATGTTCTTGAGATTATTTGAACATGAAAAATTAAAACAATAACATAGACAATAAGATTAGAACTATCAAGTTCAGATATGGAAAGTTTTGTCATCAGAGGAGAGAGAGCAAATTTGCCAGTGTTATCATAACATCCTTTTGGAATAAGGTCAGCCTGAGTCGACCCTTAAAGAATATCCAGGGTTTGGATTGACAGAGAAACATGGCGGAAAGCATGCAGGTATGTTGGTGTGCTAAAATAACAGTTATTAAGAAAAAGTACTAAGCATAAGTTTTTGATTGGGGAGACAGAATAAGAGGAGAGAGTTTGCAACCTTGTAAAGACCCTGCAGTTGGCCGACATTCTGCAGTGTATGACAGGGCTTCTGCCGATGCCAAGTCTGTAAGTGTCTATGGTATAGACACTTTGCATTTAATATTTCATTTCTGACTGGAGAAAGAAAGAGTACAACCTGGAGGGGAGTGAAATGCAAAAATGAGGGTGGACAGCAGCTTTTGAGATTAAGGCTATTACCAATAAGCCTAGTTCAATCATTTTTCTCCTTTCAAAAACAGAAAATCCAGCATGATTCAACATTTGGTAAGACGTGGTTTTTTAGAGAGCCACTCTTTGGAGGTGGTGTACTGTGTAAAGTACTGGATTTGAGCCCCAGCTATGGACTGCATGACTCTGAATAAGTAACTTGGCTTTCCTGAGCCTCTCTGTTTCCTCTTTTTCAGAATGGGAACAATAACAGGTTATCTCCATACTCAGAACCACTGTGAGGATTAAGTCAGAGTTATATTTGTGAATGCTGTCCTACGTTACAGAGCTTTAGAATATCCCCTGGAGGATGTGCAAGAAACTAACAAAAGTGATTGCATTTGAGAAGACAGAGAAACTGGGGTGATTGGAGAAGGGGAGCAGTGGAAAGAGGGGCGAAGGAAGACTTCTTTAGTTTTCACTGAAAAACCTTTGGACTGTATTGCATGTTGTAGTAGAGAGGCTCATTATCAACTCAAAAACTAAATGATGAAGGAATGGACTTAATTATAGGAAAATGAAGGACATTTATAGTTAATAGTTACTATCTAGATTAAGGGTTAACAAACTATGACCCTTGGGTCAAATCCAAACTGTTGTTTATTTTGTAAAGAAAGTTTTATTGGACCATAGCCCATTGCAAGTTGTCTGTGACTCCAACTGAGCTAGCTCCAAAGTTAGACTGTCAGAATTGAATAGTTGCAACAGACTTGACTTTTAGGGGCCAAAATATTTACTATATGGCCATTCACAGAACCAATTCCTACTGCAGATGCTGTACAATGCTTTGTAGTTTAAAGATGGCTTATCTCTCTTTTTAAAAAGTCATCTTTTTGTGTATGCTTTATTTTCTCTTTTCTAATGAAGAGGTACTACCACTGATACCTTTTTCCACTAGATATTCTACATTTTGGTGGTTTAATTTACTTTTTGTTCTAATGAACTTGGGAACTGTAATATAATTAATTTTGCCATGTTGAATGAATATAATAAAAATACCTTTTTTTATTTTGTTAGGGCATAGTAATCATACATCTTGAAGGATTTCAGTGTGGTTGACGTATACATGCACTCATCGATCATTAAGCCCTCTCCAATTCTTACCCCTCCTTCCTCCCCTCTTCCCATTTTCAGCATAGTAGTTGACTTTGATATCTTTGTGTAAGTCCATCCTGTGTTCCAGTTTGTTTCCCTCTTCTTCCCTCCCGTCTCCCCATTGGTTGACCTTCTTCGCTCGTCTGAGGTTTTCTCTGTTTGTCTGGAGTCCCTCCTGTGAGGGGTCATGGCTCATCCTCCCGTGATCTCAGCTCTGGGGTACTCTGGGGCAGGGTCGGGGGCTCACACTCTCTGAGTCCCCAGTGCCAGGGTGAGGGGTCCTCCGGGGGCGGGGCCAAGGGCTTGCCTGCCCCACGTCCCCAGCGCTGGGGGGTCTCTGGGTGTGGAGCCAAGGGCTCGCCCACCCTGTGTCCCCAGTGCTGGGGGGTCTCTGGGGGCGGGGCCCAAGGCTCACCTGCCCCGTGTCCCCAGCGCTGGGGGGGGTTTCCAGGGCGGGGCTAAGGGCTTACCCGCCCTGTGTCCCCAGCACCAGGATAGGGGTTCTCCGGGGGCGGGGCCAAGGGCTTACCCGCCCCATGTCCCCAGCACCAGGGGAAGGGGTTCTCTGGGGCTGGGGCCAACGGCTCACCTGCCCTGCATCCCCAGTGCTGGGGGGAGGGATTCTCTAGGGGTGGGGCTGGGGCTGACCCACCTGTGTTCTCAGTGCCAGGCCGCTAGGGAGGGGGCCATGTCTCATTTACCTATGTCCTCAGTTCTGGGGTGTTCCAGGATGGTGTTGGGCTGCTCATAGGGGGCCGTGGCTCACCGGCTCATGTTCTCAGAATTGGGCTGCTCCGGTGTATGGCCACCTCTTCTTTGTCTCTCCTTATCACACTTGTTGTGGGAGCAGAGGCTCATGGTCCACCCCTTGAAACCGTTGTCATTGTACGTGCTAGTCTGGATTGACTTGGGCTTCTTCATGTTCCAGAGTTGATCGGTTTCAGTGGTGGTCTACAGTTGCTGGTTTCACAAGGATCTGCTGTCTCCTTGCGGTTGGTCTCCAGGAGTCATGGTGTAGGCGTGGCCCCACATAGATGGCGCCTTCACCTCTGCTCTCCACTTACCAGGTGAAATGCATGGAGTTCTGTTTAGCCCCCGCTCTGTCCGCTGCCTTGCACTCCGCTGCTCTTCGGCTCTCTTTGTTTTGTTGAGTTTTGTCTGCCCCACTTTTCTTGTTAACAAGCAGTCTTCCTGCCAACCGATTTCTGAGTTTCGGAGTGCTGGCGACATGCTGCCTCCCTTTATCTCACTCACCCGTGTTCTCACTGTTGGGTGGTCCCGGGGAGCCATGCTCCGTCCATGTCCTCAGTGCTGGGGTGTTCTGCACCAGTGCTAGGCTACTCCAGGGGGGCCATGTTTCACCTGCTTGTTTTCTCGATGTTGGGGTGCTCCTGTGCCTGGCCGCCTCATCTATGTCTCTCCACGTCGCTTTCTTTGTGGGGGGCTGAGGCTCGCGTCCTGCCCTTTGCAGTTGTCGCTGTTGTAGGTGTGGATCTGGTTCGACTTAGGCTTCATCATGGTCTGATGTCGACTGCTTTAGATGGTGGACTATAATCGCTGGTTTCACAAGAATCAGCTGTTTCTTTGCTGGAGGATTCTGGGAGCCGCGGTGCTGGCATGGCTCAGCCAAGATGGTGCTTTGTCTCCGCTCTTCACTTACCAGGTGAGAGGCTTTGAGCTCCCTGCCGCCCTCCGCTCTTTCCACTGCCTCGCATTCCACTGCACTTTGGTTCTCATTGTTTTGTTGAGTTTTGGCTGCCCTACTTTTCTTTTCAAGATGCAATCTTCCCGCCGGCCATGCTCCGACTCTTGGAGCACTGGCGACATGCTGCCTCTCGCTTTACCGCCATCTTGGTTCCCCACAAAATATCCTCTTAAAATTGTATTTGCCACTTAATTTTTAGACACGGTTTGTTAATCTGTTTATGGATTAGAAATCTAGGTTTATAGTCAGAAAATATTGCATATTGTTTTAATGACTTATGACTCCCTGTGTAATGTGAAGTCTATGCCAAAGTTTTCCTATCTGTAAACTGGGAACAACAATGACTGGGAACCTACTCATGCCTGCTGTATAAGAACATTCTGGAGATACTCAGAGCCAACATACTTTGTCATTTAAGCTTTCTTGATGGCTAGAAAATCATTCCCAAAGGACTTTCTCAATTGACTGGTGAAGTAAGTTTTCTGATTCTTATTTGTTACAAAGGTAAAAACATATGGCTGTAGAAATGTTCTCCAATTGCTTAGGAAGAAACTATTGGCTACAAGTAAGCATAACTATTTACATTTATTGAGCACTTATGTGTAGTGCAGTATTTTTGGGCTGATTGGCTCTTTATAGTAAACTGGCATTACCAGAAGTATAGGTGTCAGCAGCACTGTCCTTCCACTAGGCTATCTGCTCCCTTGATCCTGCTCCAGCCCCCTTTTCACACACTGCTTAGACAGCAGCCCTCTGGGTGGGAAGCCCAGTAGCAGAACTGGGGTGTTCACACTCAACCCGGAGGCACTGCCAAGTGTTGGAACTGTACTACAGCCTGAAAACCCCTTCCATGGGAAGCTCTGGTTCTTCACCTACAACAGGTTAATGCTCAGTTTTGTAAACTCTGAAAATGTGATGGGAATATTGCAATCACCAAGTGGAAAGTCAAGCAGTACCTACATTCTGCTGATAGAGTGATGCCAATCTACAATTAGAATGTGCACCATTTAACTGGCATGTGTAGGGAGCCGAGTGGTGGAAAGGAGGACAAGAGGGAGTCTTAATTTTACAAAATTAACTCTGAGATCTTAAAGTGATAATATTGGAGTTTTTCCAACTTTTATTGGTGTTACTTCTTCCTTCAGATTACAAATAATGTCTTAGACAAAAAGAGATTGCTGTCAAAATTGTAAACTACCCCTTTACCTCTTTGTCCTTTGCCTGTGAATTGGAGACAATATTACCTATTGATATTCCAATTAGAGATTGAGAAAAAACTTATATTTGTTACTGTCATTACCATTGTCTCTATGAAAACCATAGTCGATCTCAAAATGGTTACAAAATGCTCATCTATCAGGAAGGCCTACACTTGCAAACATAAAAAGAAGTCATCCAGACAGGGACCCTCTCCTTCTTTTCCTTCCTTCCTCTTTCTCTTTTTTTAAAACTTCAATTGGTGCATTATAATTATACATGTAATAGTGGGCTTCATTGTGATGTATTCATATATGCTCATAGCATAATTTGGTCAGTTTCATAGCCAAGTATCTCCCCTTTTCCTCCCTTCCTTCCTTACTCCTGATACCCTTCCTCTACTAATCTCCCTTCTATTTTCATGAGACCCCCCCATTATTTTCCTTTTTTTCTCTTGCTTCCACTTATGGGAGAAAGCATATGGCCCTTAACTTCCTGAGTCTGGCTTATTTTGTTAAACATGATGTTCTCCAGTTCCATGCATTTTCCTGCTTTCTCTTCTAAACCTCTAGGAAATCGCTGTGCTTTCGTGTTCTTACTGGCAGTCATTCTATAGAAGACAACATTTCTTTAAAGCTATTAGGATATATCTGGTCTACTGTAATGTTTAAAATATGGTAGAGTAGATATTATGTTTAGCAACTAGGTTAACTGAATGCCAGTACTTCATTTCCACTAAAATAATGAGTCCATATTCTGTTTTAGAATCTTGTAGTTGAGCCTCTGCACAGTAGGGTGACTATAGATAACGATAATGTACTGTATATTTCAACCAGCAAGAAAGATTTTTAATGTTTTCACCATAAAGAAATGATAAGTGTTTGAGGAGATGAATATGTTTACCCTGACTTAAACATCACACAATGTACACATGTATCAAAACATCACGTGGGACCCTATAAATACATATAATTTTTATGTTTTTATGTATCATTTAAAAGAAATAGACTTAAACCACAGAATGAATCAAGTTGTCATTACAGTCACTTAAGACAACTTATTAAAATATAGCTAATTACATTTCCAATGTCACTATATATAGAAAATCAGAATATCAAATATACTGTTTATTATTTCCTCATACAAAAGGGAAAACACAAATTCTTTTAATGGCATCTTTAATAAAAAATGGAACATGATCATTACTAGCAGGAAATGTATTATTTTCAAGGGGCTATGCACTGTAGCCTTTTGTCCCATTACTTCTCTATTATACTCACAGCATTAATTATTAGGGCCTAATTAGGCAAAATTACAGTACAGTCCCTAGTGAAGTCTCTGGATTCTTAAAAAACCCTATCTTTCCATATCATTCTGAAGTTAGCATTAGTAATGTAAGTCAGCCCAGCCTCCTTTTTCTCCCCAACTCTTTGAAATACATATCATTTTTCTCAAGTCGCTGACTAAAGTTTGGAAGGTTTTGTTTTTTTAAAGTGAGTTTGACTCTTGGATAGGGAGAATAAATATTATCAAAATGGCCATTCTACCAAAAGTACTCTACAGAGTGAACACAATCCCTATCAAAATACCAATGTCATTCTTCACAGACCTAGAAAAATCAGTCCTAAATTTCATATGGAGAAACAAAAGACCCAGAATAGCCAATGCAATTCTCAACAACAAGAACCATGCAGGAGGCATCACAATTCCTGACTTCAAATTATTCTACAGAGCTATAGTAATAAAAACAGCATGGTATTGGCACAAAAACAGACACATAAAGCAATGGAACAGAATAGAAGATACAGAAACAAATCCACTCACTTATAGCCAATTGATTTTCAACAAAGGTGCCAGACACATATGTTGGAGAAAAGACAGCCTTTTCAACAAATGGTGTTGGGAAAACTGGTTATCCAATAGTAGAAACATGAAACTAAATCTTACCTCTCACCCTGTACAGGAGTCAACAAAGATGGATCAAAGACCTGGAAGTTGGACCAGAGACTGTGAAGTTACTAGAGGAGGGCATAGGTCCAACACTAACATATAGACACTGGTAGAAACTTCCTCAACAACCCCCAAAGTTCAGGAAATTAAAACAAGAATCAATAAATGGGGTGGCATTAAATTAGAAAGTTTCTGCTCATCAAAGGAAACCATCAAGAGACTAAAGAGAAAGCCTACAGAATGGGAGAAGATCTTTGTCAGTTATCCCTCTGATAGAAGACTAATATCTAGAATATACAAAGAACTTAAAAGACTTTACACTAAAAAAACCCAATTAAGAAGTGAGCAATTGAATTAAATAGACACTTCACAAAAGAAGAGATATAAATGGCCAATAAATACATGAAAAAATGTTCAACATCATTAGCAATCAGGGAGATGCAAATCAAAACTACACGGAGATTCAATCTAACCCCAATCAGAACGGCAATCATCAAGAAGTCAAACAACAATAAATGTTGGTGAGGATGTGGGGAGATTGGAACTCTTCTACACTGTGGGTGTATTGCAAATTAGTTCAGCCACTAAGGAGATCAGTGTGGAGATTCCTCAGAAAACTGGGAATGGACCCACCATATGATCCGGCTATACCACTCCTGGTATCTTTCCAAAGGGGCTGAAATCAGAGAACTACAGTAATATATGCATACCCATGTTCATAGCAGCACAATTAACAATAACCAAATTATGGAACCAACCTAGGTGTCCATCAACAGATGAATGGATTACAAAATTATGGGTATCCACACAATGGAATTCTACTCAGCAATAAAGAAGAACAAAATTATGTCACTTGCAAGAAAATGAAAGGACCTGGAGAACCTTATGTGAAGTGAGATTAGCCAGTCACAGAAAGTGAAAGGTCATATGTTTTCTCTAATATGCAGAAGCTAGGGAGTAATTGGGATACCAGAGGAACTCCAGATAATGGAGGAGAAACCTCAGTGGAGCCAGGGAGATGGTCTAAGGGAAGGGGAGGGGAAAGAGTGAGGTTCATTGATGGAATTATTACCATTGGCTATGTGTACATATGCTAAAATACCAATGTCAATCTAAGTACTCTGTATGGGGAAGGGGGGACATGGGGAGGGAGCCAGGGGGGCCACCAAGTGCTGTGTGCATGTCTGTCACTATCACTATGATTTACATTATGATGTGAAACTATAATGCACCAATAAAAGCAAATTAAAAAGAAAAAATAGTTTGAGTTTAATTTCTAAATATCCCTCAATACTGTTAAAGAAATATCTACTAAAAAGATTCTGAAGCAGGCAGTAAAGGAGTAAGGAGCTGGAGTGGAGACTTAGAGGATTTTTATTAGAGAGTCATTCTTGGATGTTGAAAGTAGAAAGATGTTAGCAGACATTAAATATGGAATGTCTTTTTCTTTCAAAACAGGAATGGCTGGCATGCTTGGTAGGGACAGCTCATCATTCTCTTCCTTGTTTTCTTGCCCACTTGTGTATTTGTCTGTTTGTTGGAGGGTCACTCAATAGTCATTGGCTGGCACCCTCTCCAGGGGGCAGGCTTGAGTGGGGTCTGTCTCCATACTGCACCCACACAAAGGCTCAAGGTAGGTGCCCCACAGCCTTTCAAAGGGGTCTTATGGTGCTTTTGTCTAGGGAGAGTCTTTGATTAAGCATGGCTAAAAATTTCTTCCCTCTGTAGGGCAATGGTCTTGGACCACAACCTTTCATATTTATCTTGTAAATTTAAAATGTTCTTAGCTCCAGTGAAGACATTTACCTTTCTCTTCTGAATTCTCTAGCATTTCTTTTCTTTTCTTACTCACCCCAACAGGGGACATTTTCTCAGGTTCATTCCTTTTTCATTATTTTTATACTTTTATTGGTGCATTGTAATTATACTTCTCAGCGAGGATCAAAGTCATACAAACAAACATACACACAGGTCTCCGTGTGATTCCCTTCAAGTCCCACCCCACCCATACGGAAGAGTCCCATACCTCTCCCGTATGTAACAGTTAAATTAGTAGTGATGCCTTCAGATATGGGCATAGCATATTTTGAATGGTTTCTTTCATCAGTTCTTCCTATTCCCTTCCCCACCTCCCTCCCCCATTCCCTTCTGCTATTCTACTGGTCACTCTCCTCAATTATCTAAAGCCTTTTTTGTTTCCTATTTTTTTCTCTAGTTTCCACATATGAGAGAAAGCAATCTACCCTGGCTTTCTGGGACCGAGTGATCTCACTTAGCATAATATTCTCTAGTTCCATTCTTAATAGTCCATGTGTCTTTCTTGGAACTCTTTCCCTTGGTGAACATGGCCACAGTTGTGTCTACATCCTTTGTTCCTACATTGATAGTCAAGGCTCTGGTCTCCTGCTCCAGAGCTCAGTATGCCCATCTCTTCTTGGATGCAGGCTTCATAAGGTAAGAGCTTTGTCTGTTTCATTCAGCAGTGTATCCCTAGCTCCTTCTTTTTCTTCCTCTTCTGTTTCCTTTGGTTCATCTCCTTTCCACCCCACTTCAGTCTGTTTCTCCCCTCCTTACTGCACAGAAACTGACTTAGCTAAGGTCACGATGAGCATGTCCAGTTGCTGAGCTCACAACTGCTCTGTTATAAATTCTTGTAATCTATTTCTTTTCTTCATAGAACCAGGATTTTTTAATACATGTCATTAATTGCTTCATGTCTCTTTCTTCATTAGATCATAAACTCCATGAAGTCAGGATTATATCTGTTTTGCTCCCCAGTGCTAGACAAATAGTGGGCACTTAACAAATACTCATTAAATAAATAAATGGGTAAACTACCTAACAATTATTTGTGTAACCATTAATTAAATATATTTAATTTAATGATTTATTTATTTCTGGTTCTACAATCCATACTATGTACATAGTCACATTTTAAAATATACTTTTATTGGTGCATTGTAGTCTCACATCATAATGTAGTTAATATACTTTTATTGGTGCATTAATATACTTTTATTGATGCATTAATATAATTTTATTGGCACATTGTAGTCTCACATCATAATGTAGTTCAGAGTGAGAGGGACATCCATGCACACAGCACTTGGTGAGCTTACATAGTCATATTTTTTACAAGCCATCACACTCTTCAGATAGATTCTCTACTCAAAAACTCCAATGACTTCATCTTACTGCTGAAATTGCTAAACTATTAAAAACACTACTGTAAGGCTGACTCAGCCTAGTACACTGCCTTTAAGAGCTTATTCCACTTGGCCATCTCTACATTTGCACAAGAAAAAAGGGAAATCTCACCTTGTATTAGTCAAGGTTCTCCAAAGAATCAGAAGTAATAGGACATATATATCAATGTGTAGATTTCAGTCTGAAAATAAGAGAAGTTGAGATGAGATGAAATTTCCCAGCTCAAGCAGTAAGGCAGAAAAAAGGTAGGGAATGAAAGGGGGGAGGGGATGAGTTCATCCTTCCTTTGTCTTTTGTTCTATTTAGGCTTTCAGTGTATTCGATGGGGCCCACCTGTGTTGGGGAGAGCCTTCTGCTTTACTGAGTTTGCTGGTGCTAATCTTATTCTGAAACACTCTCACAGACACACCCAGAAATGATTTATTTGGGCACCCCATGGATCAGTAAAGTTGACATATAAGATTAACTATCACACACCTATACCCAGATTGGTTTAGCAAATGCAACTACTGACCCATGCCACAGTTTGGCTATTCTCTTGGCTACAAAGCCAGTTTTAATTTTCATATTAAGTAATTATTGTGTTCTACTCTCTTAATTTAACACCCCTCCTGACTCTTTTGGTTTTGACATCAGCTGCTCTCTGACTAAGGTTTGCCATGTTTTAAAACCAGGCTGTCAAAGTGGTCTCTACACAGTCCATCACATGGTGGTCATCTAATTTAGCTTGCCCACCCCCCTTGGCACAAGTTGGGTTGGAATTACCTACCTAAGCTGCCATTACTTTTTTAAAATATACTTTTATTGGTGCATTATAGTCTCACATCATAATGTAAATCATAGTGATAGTGACATACATGCACACAGCACTTGGTGGGCTTTCCCCCAGCTCCCTTTCCATCCCCCCTTCCCCAAACATCCTGCAAATGACATAATCTTGTTCTTCTTTATTGCTGAGTAGAATTCCGTTGTGTGGATATTCCATAATTCCATTGTGTGGATATCCCATAATATCCATTCATCTCTTGATAGACACCTAGGTTGGTTCTATAATTTGGCTAATGTGGATTGTGCTGCTATGAACATGGATATGCATATATTACTGTAGTTCTCTGATTTCAGTCCCTTTGGAAAGATACCCAGGAGTGGTGTAGCTGGATCATTTCTGTCTTCAAAGGAAACCATCAAATGTCTAAAGAAAAAGCCTACAGAATGGGAGAAGATCTTTGCCAGTTATCCCTCTGATAGAAGACTAAAATCTAAAATATACAAAGAACTTGAAAGACTTTACACTAAAAAAAGCCCAATCAAGAAATGGGCAATTGAACTAAATAGATACTTTACAAAAGAAGAAATGCAAATGGCCAATAAAGACATAAAAAAGTGTTCAATATCATTAGCAATCAGGGAGATGCAAATAAAAACTACACTGAGATTTCACCTAACCCCAATCAGAATGGTAATCATCAAGAAGTCAAACAACAATAAGTGCTGGTGAGGATGTGGTAACATTGGAACTCTTCTACACTATAGGTGGGATTGCAAATTAGTTCAGCCACTATGGAGATCAGTGTGGAGATCCCCCAGAAAGCTGCCATTACTTTTTGACATATTTTCTCTCCCATCAGACTGGAGAAGTTTGTGCTCATTCCTGCATCTTTGCTCATTTCTGCCCCCTCTCCACCCCAACATGGACACCTCTTTTGCTTTTCCACCTGAATTCTCCTGGTCCAGCCTCTACACCCATCTAGGCCACCTCACCAGGTGCTCCCTTAGGCTGTCCTTGATCTGTATGCTCTGTGCTGGTTTCCCATTCAGTGGTTTATGCCTTTTATTTGGGCATATGCTACTTTCACTATTCCTTAGCTATCTCCCATGTATGTGCCTACAAAATAACTTGAACAATTCTCCTGTGTAAAGTTACGAATAACCTTTCCTCTCCCCTCCTGCCCTGCAAAGATCACCATGTGTTGAGATCATGCACTGATAGACCTTCTCTGGGAGGAGAATGGGACCTTCAGATCCCAGATGTATCATCTGGACTTGGGAAAGTTGACTTGAGAGAACCTGCAGTGGGATTTGGAGGGAGGATATCCCTGCTCTGGGGAACGGTAGGGAGAGGATGAATCTTTGCCGTGGGGAGAGAGAATGTTGAAGTAGAGAAAAAATGCATGCCAAATTTCTTTTTTAAAGTAAAAATATTATCTGGGCATGGTGGTGCATGCCTGTAATCCCAGTACTTGGAAGGCTGAGACAAGAGGATTGCAGGTTCAAGGACAGCCTCAGTAAGTAGTAAAACTCTAGGCAACCTGGTGAGACCCTGTTTCAAAACAATAAAAATAAATAAATGAATAAATAAATAAATAAAAAATAAACAAATAAATGGGCTGGGGTTGTTACTCGGAGATAAAATGCCCCTGGGTTCAATCCCCGGTACCACAATTTTTTTAAATTGACACATAAAAGTTGTACATACATGTTTTGATATATGTATACACTATTATGTTCAAATCAAGTTAACCCTATCTCCTCAAATATTTACCATTTTCTGTGATAAAATACACTATCGCTATCTATAGTCACCCTGTAGTACAGTGGAACATGACAAGTCTCTTTATGAAATACCGTTTACCATGTGGTTTGTTTCCTTTATACACAGTATATAATCAAGACTGAAAAACAACAAATGTCACAATGCTTGGTGTCAGGACTTGTGGCCTGAGTGGCATGTAACATGATACCTAAAAAGAGTTGTTCTTTTTAATATACTTCCCTTGGTTCATTGTAATCATATGTCATAATAAAATTCAGAGTGATAGGGACATACGGGCACATGGCACTTGGTGAGCCTCTCCCCCAGAACCTACCCCCCTCTTCCCTTCCCCATACATGATATTGAGATTGACATTGATAATCTTGTATATGCACATAGCATCAAGTGAAGTGTAAAAACAGTTACTCTAAACATGAAGTCATCTCAAATATCTATGGGAGGAATTGAATAAAACAATAGTAATCTGGAGCTTGGGAGTAAGTCACCTGGCCCACATTCCAGCCTGGTTTACTGGATAAGTTATTTTATAAAAAAAAAATGAGTGTTGAAAACATACACACACACACACACACACACACACACACACACACACACACAGCATTTTCAGGGGGAAAAGGAAATTTAGTTTATTAACTCCTATCAGGCTATTTGTTTATTTATATCTGAAGGTCAAACTAAGCTTCTTTGGAAATGAGTAAAAGCATTATTTTCAATGAGCAACCTTCTTTCTGTGTGGGCCGTCACGTCTGTGAGAATGGCAACTGAGCTCATGCCTCCCAATACGTGCCCTTCCTGGTATTCATGGTCTTCATTTACTGTTAATTAACTTCACCCACTCTTGGCTTTTGGGTGGAGACATCTTGTTTCTTATCATGCATTCAGACAGATGCATGATCCAGTCTCTTCTTGCTAACTTGGATTCCTAGCTTTTCATCTCCTTGGCTCGAATTGCTCCTGACACAATGCCATTTCTGTCCTGTCTGGTTTCTGGGAATTTCCTTTCCCTTGTGTTCCTTCTGCAGGCAGCCTTCTACTTGGTGTACCGCCCTGCATACCCCCTGTCTTACTTTAGGCAGTATTAGCTGTATCTGAAGGAGGACAACAGGTGTCACGCTGGTACAGTGACAACTTTGATATAGTGGCATGGAATAGGTGATAAAGAAATTAGTGATCCTCCTGAAAAATTGATCCTATGCTCCTGGAACAAGGCAACTTGAATCAAAGGGAGACATATGAAAAAAAATGAGCATGCCATTCCTAAGCAAAGCGGAAGAGGAAAGTTTTCTGGATATTCTGAACAAAAGTACTTCTATTTTTCAGGTAATCATTTGCATTAGTAGAGATACTCTCTCAACATTTTCTTTTAATTAAATATTCCCCCTAATTCTGAGTTAGTATTATGCACTTTGACTGGGCTTACTAAAAGCCCTAAATAATCACCTATATTGGCTTCATCTTATCTTTTTTGGAAGCCTGTGTAAGCTCAGGCACCTAGAGGTTTAATTACGGAGCTCAACCCTTCTCTGTTATTTTTATAGACAGGCCCCTGTAATCAGGCCGATGCTTGGCAAGTCTTCACTGGAAACTCCTTTGACATCCATCAAGTTGCTCTCTTCATTAATGCTGTAATAAGTCTTCAGAATCAAAGAATAACTTAAAAACAAACATAGTTTCAGAGACAGAGCCAAAAAGAGACAGAAAAAAAACTGACTAGGAAAATCCAAAGGGCATCAGTAACCCCAAGGGATCTTGGATAAAGTAAATTCAGAATCTGGAAGATTTGTGTAAATTGAAAGGTGACCCTCAAGAGTACCTGCGATGTTTTGGCAACACTTAGATTTTGAAACTTTTGGAAGAGCTTTAGAAAATTTTGAGAAACTATCTCCTTGGAATGGTCAGAATCTGAGTTATTGCTGAAATTACATCGATAGTAAAATGTTCTAATAATGGCTGAAATGTAGTGTGGCACTGCTAAAACTCTCAACAAGATGCAGGACATTGAATCTTGGATTGCATGGTCAGGGAAGAAAGAATTATTGCTACCATATTTAAACCCAGTGCTTCTGAAAATGTGATTTGAGTTTGTGTTCATGTGGATAAAACAGATTATTTTACCAAGCAAAAAAACAACAACAACAACAACAAAAAAACATAAAAACAATCACTACCTAGACTCAAGCCAGATTGAATTCAGTGAAGCAAGCCATTGAAAACTTACTTGATAGTTGTAAAGATTTTGACTACTTTTTTCCCCACTTTGTTGCCAAGATGATAAGAATACAGACTTCTAGTTCCTGTACTCACAAGACAAATCCTCTCCCACAAAAATCTCCCGTCATCACCATCTCCACTCCCTGGATCTGCAAACGAACTCAATACTATTCTAAAAGAAAATAAAAGTCATTTAAATGAACTCTCCTACACACACACACACACACACACACACACACACCAGATGTTTTTCTATCAAACTTTCAAACCTATCTGCAGTCAGTGTATTATCCTTCCTTTCCTTATTACTATTATTTTTTGTGGTACTGGGGATTGAACCCAGGGGTATTCTACCTCTGGGCTACAGCCCCAGCCGTTTTTATTTTATTTTATTTTTAAATTTTGAAACAGGATCTCACTAGGTTGCTTAGAGTCTCACTAAGTTGCTGAGGCTGTTCTCAAACCTGCAATCCCCCTGTCTCAGCCTCCCAAGTACTGGGATTTAGGCAGGTGCCACCTCGCCCGGCTCCTCCTCCTCCTTTCCTCTTGAACTCCTGTTGGAATAAGAAGTTTTTCCATTTTCTATCTAAAACCACCTCCTCCTCTTGTGGCTGGGTCCCTCTACTCTCAGTTTTATCACGTTCACCAATATCATAAGTCTTCTCTATCTTCCAGATTTACCTCCTCAATTGTTTTTGTCATCAGTATTTCACCACTGAAAAGTTTCATCCATCTTAAAATCTCTCTCTCTCTCTCTCTCTCTCTCTTTCTCTCTCTCTCTCTTTCTCTCTCTCTCATACCTTATCTTTCAGCTTGGTCTAATTTCACCCATCCTTTTGTTTATTTTTTCAATTTTTGGTTCTTGGTTCAGGGCTGAGTTCCCCATCCTTTAATAGTTTAACCATACCTACTTACTTGGGCATCCTTCTTTGTCCACCCAAATAAGTATTACAGCCCTTTAAAGCTGGATTCTGCTCTTCTACTCCTCTCTCTACACTTTTCCCCCAGATGGTATCTATCACATCTGAGTCTTTGGTTACCATCTATGGGTCAAGGATTCCCAAATGTTTATCCCTGCTTCAGAAATCCTTCCCGAGCCCCAGGGTATGTATAACACCTGCTATCTTGTCACGTCCAATGGGGGGTTGTACAGGCATTTCAACCCTCAGTGTGGCTCAGCCTATACTCATAATTCTTACCTTGAAGCTTGCCTTCCACAGGTGTCCCCCGGTTTAGCGAATCACTGCCATCCACTCACCTGTCCAACTTAGACTCCCAGGAGCTCTCCTTCTTAATTTCTTCTGAACCCACCATTAAATCTTGCCAATCAGAACTTTTAAATATCTTTGGAATCTGTCCATCTCTCTCCATCTCTATTTTCTCTACCCTTATTCGAACAATATCTTGCCTTGCCTGCTGGGTATCCTCTTCACTGGGCTCCTGCTGCTTCCAAACTTAGTCATAGTGACATTTTAAGAATGCAAACTGAATTAATTACTCCTTAGCTTAAAACTCTTCAGTGGAGTCCCCGGATTGAAGGACCTTCATAATCTGGCTCTGACATTTTCCTAGACTCTTCCTGCACCATCCTTCCCTTAATCTTTGCCTATCAGGCACGTTGCCTTTCCCCACGTTTTTATATTTAATTACTGGACATCCTTTAGATTACTGCTCAACTATCCCTTGCTTGAAATGTTTGCTTTAGATTCAACATCCTCCTTCTTTGCTTTTGGAGCACCTTTTTGCTTCAGAGGAATGATTGCAGTTTGTAATGATGTATATGTTTGCATAACTCTCGATGAATGTCCTGCGTTCAGAGAACCGATGTAATTAATATTTTTAAATGGAAGACTATGGAGACATACTTATTGAACCCTGTGTGTGGGAAGAAAATACTCTGTGAAGGAAGGAGGAGGCACCAGGGAGCATAGCCTGTCCCTCTTTAGTTTAGGATGGGAGTGAGCTAATCCTGGTCTTAGCTGAACATTAGAAGTTGCATAGAAGAGTGACTGTAAATCTATAATTACACAGTCTGGAAACATGCCAGGACCCTGGGTTAGGAAGGCTCTGAGTGAATGCACAAGTTAAACTTGACACTGGAAGACCAGTCACTCTGCTGCAGCTGGATTTCACCCCCTGCTCTGCAGTCAGTGTGCTGCCCCTCGTAGGCTCCACAGATCCACTTTGCAGTCAGTTTATATCTCATACTTGGGACTGTTCTCTTGACACTCATCCTGAAGTGACTGATTGCAAATTACAAGCCCCCAAAGGCCCTTCAAATTTAGGCTAAAACAATTGGGCATAATTCAAGATGATTAAATGGTAAGGAAAGTATGTATTCATAGACTGCTAGAGCTGAAAAAAGTATTTAGCCCAATGCCGTCAATTTCTAGATGAGGACACTGAAGCCTAGAATGGTTAAGTAATGTTTCCAACATCTCACACAGTTTTGTTTTTGAACAGGTAAGTCTGGAACAAGTGTCTAGTGGTTTTACCCATTAAACTTGCTAACCTTCATGTCTAATGTCTATTTTCATAAGGCCTCAAAGGAAAAGTTTCAGGTTCTAATCAACTTATGAAATATGCCTAATGCTTGGAATCAGGTCCTGAAAAAATAGCAACAAAAAGGAAAAAAAATGCTGTGAAAAAATTTATTAAAACAGATCGTGTGTGTGTGTGTGTGTGTGTGTGTGTGTGTGTGTGTGTGTGTGTAGCTATACCCTCAGCTCTATTTTATTTTTATTTTGAGACAGGGTCTTGCTAGGCTGATGAAAGTCTTACTACTTCCTGAGGCTGTCTTTGAACCTGTGATCCTCCTGTCTCAGCCTCCCAAGTACTGGGATTACAGGTGTGCACCACCATGCCCAGCTAAATCAGATCTATTAAATGTTTATTTTCAATTAGAATTGCTTGCCAGCGTGAAAGATACTGTCTTGTTTTTAAAGTCATTTCAGTGATGTACACGAGTTCATCATGTATGTGATTCTTATGCATCTATTTATATCTTGCATTAATATATATATTTATTATTATTTTTTGCAGTACTGGGAATCCATCCCAGGGTCTTTCACAGTCTAGGCAAGCACTCTACCACTGAGCTACACCCCCAGCCCTTATTTCTTGCACTTAGAAAGAATGAATCAGATGGTAAATATCTCTGTCTTTTCTAACAAATACATTGATTTCTATGTAAGCTAAAAATTAATCCTTTATAGAAAAAGTAAAGTCTCTCTTAATTCATGACATTGTTAATCATTTAGTTCTCCTTGGAGGTGACCCCTACTGAGCAGGTGGTAGTCTATTTGGAGGCACATGTGCAGTGTCATGACAATTTCTACTTAGTGACCTAGCCAGACTGGTAGCTGTGACTCCCTAGACAACCTACAGGGCAGCTTTCCCTCTCTTCTTGTGGTAGATGGGCAATGAGATGGTGCCCTGTAATCCTTTTCTACTGGTCTTCATTCCTTTTGTAATCCTTCAACCTGTGATGGGATGGAGAGACCTGCAACTTAATTCTGACTAATAAAATACAGTAAAGGTGATAGAATTTGATTCCCATGATTCTGTCACACAAGACTGTAACTTCCACTTTGCTAGAAGATTCTTTCTTTTGCTAGCTTTACAAAAACAAGCTGCCATATTGTGAGCTGAAGTGCAGAGAAGCCCAGTGGTGAGGAACTGAGGGTGCCCTCTTGCCAACCCCTAGGATGAAATTGAGGCCCACAGTCCGACAACCTTCCAGGAGTTCAACTCTACTAATGGCCATCTGAACTTGGAGCAGATCTCCTTCCAGTTGGGCCTGTAGATGAGTCCCCAGCTGGAGCTAATATCTAGACTGCAGGCTTGTGACAGACCCTGAGCCAAAGACCCAGCAAAGCTGTGCCTGGATTCCTGATCCACAGAAACTGTGAAATATTAAATATGTTAAATATGCTATTTCACATGGCAATATTTTGCATAGAAATAGAAAATGAGTAGTTTTCTTTTTGCTGTATCTTAGTTTTTAATAAGCACATAATAGTAAAAGTGAGCTATTTATGACATATATACACCTAAAGGACCTCTACTGACTGCCTGTTTCCCACAGTATCAAATCTGAGCTTCTTAGTTGAGCATATAAAGCTTTTCCTGATTAGTTATTCACCAAGTTTTTTAGCTTCCTCTCCTGTTACTTTCCTATATTTCCCCTACTTCTTCTGTACACCCTCAATACAACTCCCTCTCTCTTTCATTGTTCCCAGCACACCCCACAACTTAGTTTCTTTGCATAAGCTTCTCCCTCCCCTGAGATTTCTTCCTTTTGTCCTGCACACTCTCCATTTTCTTTTATGATGTGGTTCATTATAGCTTCCTCTATAGGTAACTCCTAACTGTTCCCATCGCACCTTATTCACATACATTCCACCACTTTCCACCTTGTAAGTTTCAGAGGTGGCATAGTAATCTTTGATGTTTATTGGGATTTTGCTCTCCAAACTCTCCTTTGTCTTTTTTTTTTTCACCTAGGCGGCTATGTTATTGGCATTTCTTTGCTTTGTTATTTTCTGTTGGAAAGCAGGAGACCTTGGTATTTAGCAGATCATCCTATTTGTTTTTCTTTAAAAACAAACATATTGAATAGATTGTGCTAGGTATCCAGAAAAAGGAAAGGAAGAGGGAGGAGAGCCTGTGAGAGTAGTGAAGGAGAGATTCATTCCCAATGGAAAGAGGCAGGACTCCACCACAGTACTCCAGGAGAGAGGAAAAGATGGGAGAAAGTACTAGACTTAGGAAGATAGGTTCCATCCTAAAGATAGGCGCTCAGCCACAGGATTTGGCCACCTGAAGACCCCCATGTTCCAGGCACAGATTAGAGAGTACATGGGCAGTGAACAAGAACATTGGGTGTACTGTTCCGACCTCTGCATGTCAATGTATGCACCTCCCTATCTGGTAAAGCCCAGGAAATTTTCTCACTCCAGAGGGGGAAGGGAAAATAATAGCTGTGGTTGAAAATTCCACAGTCTGTTGGAGAGGGCTGGCACCAAGTTATATTTAACTTGAGTTAAAATAACAAAATACATTTTATACTTGTTGTACACCTGATTGTAGATTAAGATTTATTCCAGTATCTATGGGTCCTATGCACATGAAGCATGAAGAGGACAATACAGATGTGCATCATAATCAATTTTCTTAGAACTAATGATAAAGAGAAAAATCTTGAAAGCAGCCAGAGGAAAAAAAGCACACATTATATACAAAAGAAAAAAGATAAGGATGACAGTAGGTTTCTTGTTGGAAACAAGCCAAGTGAAGAAAAATTGAAGCCACATTTTTAAAGTGCTGAAAGAGCAAAAATATCAGCTTATGATATTTTCACCTATGAAAATATCTCTCAAAAAAAACCCAAGGTGAAATAACAACTTTTTAAAAAACATAACAGCTGAAAGGAATTACCACCAGCATACCCTCAAACTCAAAATATTAAAGGAAGTCTTTCAAGAAGAAGGAAGTGGAGCCAGGCATGGTGGTGCATGCCTGTAATCCCAGTACTTGGGAAGCTGAGACAGGAGGATCGCAGGTTCGAGGCCAGCTTCAGCAACTTAGCGAGAGACAATGTTTTTTAAAAAAAAGGTCTGGAGGTGTAGCTTGGAGATAGAATGCCTCTGAGTTCAATTCCCAGCATCACCAAAAGAAGGAGGAGAGGAGGAGGAGGAGGAAGAAATGATACCAGTTGAAAATATAGGTATGTGGTAATGGTTCTTGGCTGAGGGTGATTTTATCACTGTCCTCTGGACATTTGATAATATCTGGAAATATTTTTGGTTACCTCAGCTTGGAGAGGGTTTGCCATATGTTATAGCATCTAGTGGATAGAGACCAGGGATGGTACTCAATATCCTACAATGCACAAGATTTACCTAACATCAACAAATGTCAATAGTAACAAGGTTGAAAAAACTCTTGTCTGAACAAAGGAAGTATGTGGGTAAACATAAATATTTTTCTTACTACTTAAATCTCTTTAAAAGATTAATGATCATTTAAACTAAAACAATAACAATGTAATGTATGCTCTATAACATATATAAAAGTAAAATGTATGGCATATAGCTGAGGCTAGAAGTTAAGAAGTGTAAATACAAGATTGTATGATTTTTTATACTGTATGGAAAATGGTATATATAACTTGAAGGTAGACTGTGGTAAGTTAAATATATATGCTATAAACCCTCAAGTAACCACTAAAGTCATACAAAAATAAAAGGCATAGTCAGTAAGCTGGCAAAGGAGATAAAATGAATCATAAAAAATCAGCTAATCCAAAAGAAGGCAGAAAGAAAAGAGGGAACAAAGAATGGATGGGAAAAAATAGCATGGAAACTTAAACCTAACAATATCAATAATCACATTAAATTTAAAAGGTCCTAACACCCAAATAAAAGATAGACATTATCAGATTGATTTAAAAAGACTCAATTAGATACTACATATGAGAGACTTATTTGAAATAAAAACACAAATAAGTTTAAAGTCAATAGAAATAGCTATACATGCTAGTGCTAATCAACAAAACATTGAAGTAGACTATCAGATGAAGTTAATATCACAGCAAAAATATTATCAGGCCTAAAGAAGGTCATTTCATAAAGTTAAAGGCATCAATTCATCAGGAAAATGTAACAATCCTAAATGTTTAATCTCCTAAAGTGGATCTACAAAATGTGTGAAACTAAAACTGGTAGCACTTCAAGAGATAAACTTTTAATTATTGTTGGAGATTTCAATACTGCTGTCTCAATGACAGATAAGTAAACTGAAAAGTTAGGAGGTATATAAAAACTTGAACAAAAGCCATCGACCAACATGATCTAACTGACACTTATTCTACCCCTCAAACATCAGAATACAAACGCTTTTCAACTGCACAGAGGAAATTTATCATAGTTTGGACCATAAGACAAGTTTCAAAATATTTAAAAAGTGTTTGAGTCATTCAAAGTGTGCTCTCTGACCATGGGAGATTTTAATTAGAAAACAGTAACAGAAAGATCTTTAGAAAAATCCCCAAATATTTTAAAACAAACTAGTGTACCCAGCCTGTTTGGAGGCTGGTTGAAAGTAAAGTATTAGGTTGCATTTTTCTTCTGCTTGGGGGTTTTAATAGCTATAACAATAAAAATATCAGAACAATTTAGATTCAGTCTTGCCTATCCAGGAAGGCTATCAGGAACAGTTGGACCCCCAGTGATCTCTCCAAAGTGTTTATGTACACACAAAAAACCTCTTAAAATTATAGAGAGAAAAATATGATTTAAATGTTAAATTTATTGTAATCCGATGGTTAAAAACAAAGATAATTTTATTATCTTCACAGCTGATATCCAGTTATTTAGCCAATGGTTTTCAGGTAGCATACTTTGAGGGATTGTTTCTAAAAAATAAAAATATGAGATGCTTCATAATCAGCGTGTGCATGTAAGTTTGTTTTAGAGAATAAGAATGTTTATAAAGGGATGCTGCTAACCCATTCACCTCGTATATATATATATATATTTGTTCTTTGAAATATGACAAATATTTCTACTGGTTGTCTATTTTATTTTCCAAAAGTGGCCTCAGAAGTATTTCTAGCTACATTTTTTCCCTTCAGGACTTTGATATTCCTACCAATAAGAAGAGGCACCTGATTCCCTTCTCCTTGAACATGGCCTCAGTAACTTCTGATGACTGTGGTAGAATCATGCCGTGTGGCTTTCAAGCCTAGTCATAAAGCCGATACTGTTGCATCTCCGGGTTTTCTCTCTTATGGGATGTCTGCCCTTAGAACCCAGCCTTCATGCTGGGAGGAGCACATGGAAGGAGCCCATTGAGATGCTTATACTGTGAGGACCTGAGGCCCCAGTGCACAGCCGGCATCAACCTGTAGACATGGGAGTCAGGGAGCTTTTGCCTGAGTCCAGTCATCAGCCTCAAGTGTTCCCACTGAGGGCCCAGCCATCATGGATCAAGGACAGGCTGACCCGCTGTGTCTTGTCAAGTTCCTGACCCATGGAATTCATGGAGTTTTACACTTCTAAGCTTTAGGGCAACATGTTACACAACTGTAGCTATGGAAACACCAATACTATCTTTTTTTTTTTTTTTGCGGTACCGGGGATTGAACCCAGGGGGGTTCTACCTCTGCGCCACACCCCCGGCCCTATTTTGTATACTTTATTTTGAAACCGGGTCTCACGAAGTTGCGGAGGGCCTCACTAAGTAGAGAGAGAGAGAGAGAGAGAGAGAGAGAGAGAGAGAGAGAGAGAGACAGGGAGAGAGAGAGCGAGAGAGCTGAGGCTGGCCGTGAACCCGGATCCTCCAGTCTCTGCCTCCCAAAGTACTGGGATTACAAGCGTGCGCCACCACGCCCGGCTTCCAATACTATCTTTTTTACTTACCTACTTATTGAATCAACCCAATATATCATTTCATGTTCTTCATAAATCTTCACATGTTTTGAATCTGAACTCTCAACAAACTCTCACTACACATGGGCTATCTAGAATGCGTATGCACAGTAGTCTCATAGGTAGTCATGCTTGTATAACTTGGTATGTTCCTGAATACCTCAGTGGATGGAGAAATATTATACATGGATATGAGAAAAGACCATAACCTTCCATGGTCCAGTGTGTGGGCAGATGACGAATCTCAGGGATAAGGCCAAACAAGCTATGTGGTTTCACCACCAGGCGCCCTGGCCACAAAGTACTGGGTTCAGAATCTCAGCTCCACTGTGTAGCCACTGCGTGTACCTTGGTGAGATCTGCAGCATCTCTGAGCCCTGATGTCCTTCCTACTCTATCTTGTGGGGACAATACCAGTACCAATCTTCTAGGGTTAGTGCAATGAATAAATGACACTATGCACATGACAGGCATTTGATAAATGTTGGCTATTAAGATTATGTAACCTATCGATTTAATATGTGCCTTGCCATGCTCTCTTAATTCCCAAATCTGGAAACTTTTCCCCATGACCCACTGCTGGGCAGAGCTTGTAAAGTTGACCTTTATAGGAATTTATTGTAGCTCTTTATTGGGGTGATTCCCCAGAGACTGTCTGGTCACTACTGTTGCCCCTTCTGCAACCCCTGGAGAAGAGAAAACTGCCCCAGAGGGCTCTGGGCTAAGGTCCAATGGTTCCCAGGTGAGCTGTCTTGCATCTTCACGAAGTTTGGTTTGGTTCAGAGACTCCCTTGCTTTGGCCTGTCTCCCCAAGGGACACACAGGGACAACTTTGCAAGACGATCATTTCCCATACACTTCTTGAGAAGTTCCACTGTTTGTTTTGGAAAGCTGTCCGGGTAAAATAAAACCCAAAGATTTGCTTTTCTCCTCTGACAGTTTGGCTGGGTTGACTTAGTGGCACCCGCTTCGGGGACGTGCCCCGTCTCTCTCCCTCAGCCCTTCCAGGGAGAACAGTCTTGTGTGATTTTAATGTGATCGTGTCTTTACCATGTGGTCTATCAGCTGTCACCAACAGTGTGTTTGAGAGTGTCTAGAAGGGGTTTTAATTGGCAAGATCTTTAGTAAAATTTGCAAATTAGTGATCCACCGGCTGATGTTATGACAATGTCTAAACACTATCAGTGCCATTTTAAAATAATCTTTCATCGATACAACATTCATTTTAATTAGCCAGAAAATGTTGATCCCAAGGAAGCTGCCTACAGTTTCATGGATTTAGCATGGGTACTGAACTTCATTTATTTGGAAACAGAAGAGATTTATTGAAATTATTGACATTTGATTCAATTTACGAGGTGCTGGCCAGAGACCTCAATGGTTGAAATACAGGCCCAGGGATACAAATGAATATGCTCTTCTTTCTGATAGTGGGGCATAATCTGAATGAATATCAGCTAGACAGCCTGGAGACCTGGATTATCAGCCTGGCTCAGCCAGAGTTTGATCTTGGAAACAATAGCAGCGACTAAATTTGATTGGGCACCTACTCTACACCAGGTATGCTACACCTGTTTTTTCATCCCTTGTAGCAACCATATGAGGTGAGAACTATTAGCATCTCCATTTTAGGAATGTGGAAACAAACTGAGGCAGGGAGGGGGGTTACCCTTCCATGGGCCATGTAACTTTTGGATGGTGGAGACCCATGTCTCTCTGTTTCTGAGCACTGAGCTCTATACAACCCTTTCAGTGAACTAGCGCCTCACTGAAAAGTCCTTTAATCTTCATGAGCTGAACTTTTCGCACCTGTATAATAAAGTGGTGGGAGAAGATGATATTTTGCTTATAGTTTAGAAAGGGGAGGATTCTACATAGCTTATTTAACTAGATTTCTGGTTATTAGGGGTTGGTTCTATTGTTGCCCATATTCTCATGAAATCTGGCAGGTCCTTGAAGAATCCTTGGGGGGTTCCAAATTAATAATCTGGCACTGATTATTCTAAATAGATTAGCACACTTACAAGGACTGTTGGTTTCTGAGTTACTGATGAACCTGATCATTCTCACTAGCTTATAGATGTGGCTTGTGTCAGACAAAAACGTCATCATTTTTTCATACTATTGATATTAACAAGTTCCTGGTGGCACTCAGTGCCCTATTGGTGCCCTATCAGTATTTACTGGGACTACCTTATTGATGTCTTTTATAGTCTATCAGCTTAAGCATCAGTTAATTTAAATTGGAGCAAAGTCTTGGCTCCATCCAACTGCACAAAAATGCACCACAGAACATTTTTCTGGTATGAATTTCTGCCCTGAAGCATGAAATTCAGTACAAACTCAGCTCAGGCTGCAGGATAGAGATGCCAGACGGCTGTTAAAACAGTCCCTTGCTTGGCCTTTTCTTTTATAAAAATAATTTATGACCTGCCGCTCTGAACTTCCGATCGCAGGCTCTGCAGACACCCTGAATTTTCTTTCACTAGTAACTACCCTAAGCTGACTCTATGATAACATTATCCTTGGCAGTAGCCTTAGAATATCATGAAAGGCAATTGCAGAGATCGCTTGGCATTCCAGCCTTTGGAGATCGCTCTGGGAGATGGGTTGTCAGAACTTGGGATGTCAAGTCTCCTCAGGGTTTGAAGCATGAGCTGAAGTTTCTATGCTCTTCGGGCTCCATTTGTAAAATGGGGATAGTAATTCCTGCTTTGCCAAGATATTGGGAGGATTGTGGGAAACAGTGACTATGAGAGTGCCTGGTGCAATGGCCATATTCATTGGTAGTCAGTATTTGGGCAAGGAAAAAGGATTCTTTAAGGTGTATTATACCAAAAAGCTCAAAAACATTTTTCTAAATTTTTAGGAGTCTAGTAGATTTCCTCCCCCTTTTTTTGTTGTACGGGGGATTGAACCCATGGGCATTCTTACCTCTGAGCTACACCTCCAGACCTTTGTTATTCCTTATTTTGAGACAGGGTTTTGCTAAGTTGCTGAGGGCCTTGCCAAGTTGCTAAGGCTGGTCTTGAACCTGCAATCCTCCTGTCTTAGCCTCCTAAGTACTGGGATTACAGGTGTACAGCCCCATGCCTGACTCAGTAGATTTTATTGTATCCTGAGGGACCTCATGTTTGAGAGACTGACGGGCTCTGGGAAATT
>PVJS01004000.1:45360-71879 GCA_004027185.1 Glis glis
CCTTTTTTTTTTTTTTTTTTTTTTTTTTGCGGTACCGGGGATTGAACCCAGGGACGTTCTACCTCCGCACTACACCCCCGGCCCTATTTTTTATACTTTATTTTGAGACCGGGTCTCACGAAGTTGCGGAGGGCCTCACTAAGTAGAGAGAAAAAAGAGAGACAGGGAGAGAGAGAGAGAGAGAGCGAGCTGAGGCTGGCTGCGAACCCGGATTCTCCGGTTTCCGCCTCCCAAAGTACTGGGATTACAAGCGTGCGCCACCACACCCGGCATCAAATACCAGTCATTTTATTATGTTCATGAACTCTGTGGGTCAGGGGTTTGGATGGGACATCTAGAGATGGTTGGGTTCCTGCTTCTCTATGTCTGGGGCCTGTGTCAGGAAGACATTAACATTTGGGGGTGATCTCCCTCAAGGTGTTCAGATACCCAATGGAAGTCTCATGTAGGAACATCCAATTGGGCAAATCTGGGTCCCCCTCCTGTGCCCTAGTTACCAATGATCTAGAGAACTGAATTTTCTCCTATATTTGTTTCCTATGTCTGCTGTGACAAATGACCACAAACCTATGGCTTTATTTATCACAACCTGGAGGCTGAGAGTCTGAAATCAAGGTGTCAGCAGGGTTATGCTCCCTTTGGAACCTCCATGGCTAGATATCCTTTAGCTTGTGGCCACGAAACTCCCACCTCTTTCTCCATTGTCACCTGGTCTTTCCCCTGGTATGGCTGTACCTTTGTGTTCAGATCTTCTCCTTTCTCTTGTAAGGATGCCAGCCATTGGATTTAGTGACCACCCTAAATCCAAGATGATTTCATTTTGAAATTTTTAACAATTTCCCATGAAGGCCACATTCTGAGGTTCCTGGTGGAAATAAATCGGGGGCAGTATTAAACCCATAACACTGGCCTCTACCTTAGGAAGTCTTCAAATTTTCCAAACAGAGAAAGAATGTTAAAATACACTGGGTTGCCAAAAGATATGATACATGTCCAATACAAGTGGTATGAATTAAAGGAGACCTAGATAAGGAACGAGGATGAGGCAGGGGTGGGTGGTGGTGGGTCTTCTTCAGCATCTGTGGTCAGGGAGGGTAACATGGGATTAGAAGGTTTTGAAAGCAGTCAGGAGTGAGCAATATGGAAGATACGGGGGCAGAGATTTCTTGGCAGACAGAACAGCACATATCAAGATGCTGAGGAAGGGACAAGGTGGTGTGCCTTGAAGAACAGCCAGGAGGCTAGTGCGGCTGGCTTGGAAACCGGAAGTAGAAGGTAATGAGGTTGGAGTGGTCAGTGGGATCGGGCTATTTGTAGGTCATCCTAAGTCTTAGGGCTTCAATCCAGTGTGGTGAAATACCAGTGGAGGCTTTGGTCAAGGGAGTAGGGCAACCTGACTCACATTTGTAGTCACTTCATTGTTGTGTGGAGAGTAGAAACAGTGGCAGCATGGCACCAAGCCAGTGAGCTCAGGAGCACTGTAACCTTCCAGGCAAGAGGCGGTGTTGCCTTGGATAAGGCTGGCGGTGGCTGATGCAGTGAGTGGTAGGAATGGGATGTACTCTGACTCAAGAGCAGACCGATCTCACCGAAGGATTGGATGTGGGATGTGAGAGAAGGAGAAGAATCAGGATATTTCCACCGTTTGGACCACAGCATATAGATACGTGATAGTGCTACTTTCTGAGATGGGGAAGACCAAGCATCGTGGGATTTGGGAATGGAGTGAGAAATCAGGAGTCAAAGTCTGCACAGGTTAACTTTAGGAGCTCTATTAGACATCCAAGGGATCAAACAGGCCATCGGATTTTGTGTGTGGAGCTCAAGAGTGAGGCAGAGATGGGGATGTAGAGTTGGGACACCTCAGAGCGTCAACAGTATACAAAGGTATGGGGCTCAGTGTGGCCACTGAGAGAGTGTGGGGGAGGGTAAAAGAGGCAGGTCCAAAGCCCGAGCCCTTGCAACATTTAGACACCAGCGAGATACCCTGAGAACCTGCACCTCTCCCGGTAGCATCTAGAGCCTCTTCACTGCATCTCCTTCTACTGCTCACCTTTGCCATCCTTCTCAGGGATCCTGGCAGTTTCGGTCTCTTGGTTTGGGGACTAGCTGTAAGGCTAAAAACCCACTGCTTGCATTTTGCCCATGATTCTGAATGCCTTGGAGTGGGAAGCAGCTTCCTCATGGAAAGTCCCATCTGCTGCGCTCTTCTTCTCCACTCGTGGGTCTGCCTGCGTACCTGGAGGCAAATGAGGCGCGGCTGGCTGAATGGGCCTGTCTTCTCTGATTCACCATCTCGTTCTTTTTTCTGAATCCTGTGTCTGGACATATGGATGAAAAAGCCACCGCACCTGCGTAAGCACTTGCTTTCACAGACCCAGCTGTCTGGGGCTCACCTGGGTGCACCTGTTACCCTTGCCTTTGAAAAGCTGGCTCTCGGTTTCTGTTTTCAAAGCTTCAAATCTTATAGGGGGAAACCTCCAGTATTTAACTGCCCCCATGGGTGCGCATTCCAAATGGCCTTGGTTGGCTGGGATTTGATCTTTGGCTTTGGCATGATTTGCAATTTGGTGACATGAGACATTTGGGGAAGTAGGAGGTGGGGATGCACAGTTGTCTGACTCCACTAGCCACTATTTGCACCTGATCCAGTTTATGGGACCTGAAACCAGACCTATTGAAAGACTGGATGGATGTGGCATGTGTGGCGGGGTGGAAGGTAGTTAGGAAAAGAGGAAAAGTAGAGGCTGGGGAATAATGTAAGTTAAGATGTGACCCACAGCATGCAGAATGTTGCAAATGCTTCATCAAATTCCTGTTATCCATTCACGGGAAAAAATAAAAATGAAATAGCCCATTCCCCACTGCAGCAAAGATGTACGTTTCTCTTGGACACACACACACACTGCCTTTGCCAACACCAACTTCTTAGTAAGTGCTTCAGATTTAGGATGAAAGAATGTATAAGAACAGAGACTTTTTTTTCCCCCTGAGCATGAAAGAACTCTGAGCTTGTAGAACGTGTGCTGGCATGCATTCAAACACAAATATGTAGCACAACACAATTCCCTCCAGCTCAAAGCCAGGTTGCAAAGGAGCCTTGGAATCGAATGAGCAGTGCCTGAATTTTCATCCCGTTACCTAGTGAAATCCCCACCGAACACAGTCTCTTCCTCTGTATAAAACAACTTAGATGATTCCTGAGCTTCTCTCTGAAGCAGTAGATTTTGGCAGATACCTGCCCAGTTTCCCGTGGTTTTGCTGTGAAAGCTGCTTTCCTCCACCTCTTATTCTCTGACAGTTAGGCTTTCTCTATAAACTGTCATCCCCCCTTTTAAATCTGCCTGTTCCTTCCTCTCCATGTTTAAAATGTAAGGGCCCCTGGAATCTGGGCTGCCCTAGCCTTCTTTTCTCCCCCTTTCCCTCCCCTTCCGTGTACCCAACAGCCCCATATATCTTTTGTCTGTAGTGACTGTCATCTCTTGGCATTGGACTTAAGCCTTCCCAAGAATAGAGGAGCCCAGCCCCGGTCCACAGTTCTGGGGACCCACATTGTGCCTTGATGATAGTCGGTCATTATCCCCTTGGGAAATGCCTCAAGGGGCCAGAGGAGGCACTCCCCTTAGCCGGCACTCCAAACCCCTGTGACTTAGTAATGTGTCCAACTCTGCTGAGCTGCCATGATGGGGGTCCCCACTCAGGCAGCATCTCCCTACCTCCAAGTACATCATTATCACACTAGGACATGGGAATCATCGGTTTGTTCCCCTTGGTCAAGGCAGGGATGGATTCTGATTTACGGCCACCTTCTAGCATTTAGCATAAAAACTTGCACATTCGGGCACTAAGCCTGTATTTGCTAAATTCATGCATTCATGTGGTCATTCATTTGCAAATATTTATTGCCTGTTCTATGCCAGACACTTTTTTAGGTGTCGCATAAATGAACAAATGAGCAAGAGTAGGTTTGAACTGCTGCCATTCACTCAGGCTGCTGTCCCTTTATGTCCCCCTTGAAGTTGACTTTAAAGTTATTTTGCTTGGTTTATTAACAAACTGATCAGCTGTAGCAGGGTGTTGCAGTGGTGAGGTTTGATGGTGTCAGGAGCAGGTGTCCCTGGCACCCTTCCACCATCAATCTCTCCCCAAGCCCATTTCTTTTTTTTTAAATTTTTGCGGCACTGGGGATTGAACCCAGGGGCATTCTACCTCCAAGCTACACCCCCAGCCCTATTTTTTATTCTTTATTTTGAAACAGGGTCTCACTAAATTGCAGAGGGCCTCACTAAGTAGCTGAGGCTGGCTGTGAACCCGGATCCTCAGGTCTCAGCCTCCAAAGTACTGGGATTACAAGCGTGCGCCACCATGCCCGGCTCCCCCAAGCCCATTTCTATTTCTGTCCTTCTCTCCTTATTCCATTCTGTCCCTTTCTTGGAGAAAGAACTGGGGACACAGCTATGATTAGGGAACAGACACATACTGACATGTCAGGTGACCTGGCAGGATAGGGATGGGGAGGGACAAACACCAAATTGCAGAATGACTTTGGTGTAGTCCAGCAGAGAGATTTGAAGCTGACTCCATAGCTTTCTGAGGATGGGAGGGGATTAGGGGGTCTCACTAAACTCTGTACCCATTGGTATCCATAGATCATCTAAGGGATTGTTCTAATAGACCATACACAGGGGTCTTCTAACACCCCTTTGGTCTTAGAAGTACCTTATGGGGCTGCTATATGACCCCAAGAACATGAGAACCCATGTATGGGAGGATGGACAGGGAGCTGCAGCCTAGAATGGAACAAGAAACAGCCTAACGCTTCACAGATTTGCAATAACTTCTGAGATCTCCTAGGATCACCCAAGACAGTAGGAGGAGCTAACCATAGGAAGCATGTGTGGCTGCGGGGCCTAAATACACAGGGTTTAGTGAGGTTAAAAAGGTCATTGTAAGCCAGGCATGGTGGTACATGCCTGTCATCCTAGTACTTGGGGAGGCTGAGACAGGGTGATCGTGGGTTTGAGGCCAGCCTTAGAAACTTAGCCAGAACCTGTTTCAAAATTAAAAAAAAATAAATAGGGATGGGAGGTATACGTTGAAGGTAGAATGCTCCTGGGTTCAATCCCCAGTACCAATATGTAATATATATAATGAATAACTAATTATACGTATTAATATATAGCTAATATATAATACATATTAATGTGACTTTGGCCTCTTACCACCCTCAGATGGAGGGATACTGAGCACATTTCTTGTTTCTGGCCATTTTAGTCCCACCTGTTTGCACACGCACCCACCTCTACGCATAGACCTAGAGTGAAACCACAGGCCTGGGTCGTTGAGCTGGCCTCTGTTCACACCCCAATGGCCCATTGCAACCTGCCTTTTCTGACTTTCATCTTTGGTGGCCCTCTGACTTCATTTTCTGGATCTCAGGCCCTCCTGGATATCATTATCCGTTTGAGAAGGTTATTTTCTAACTGTTGAAAGCCTGCATTGGGGGATTGCAGGAATTCTGTCTCTCCACCCTGGACCCGGATAGCATGGGGCAGGTGAGCAGCCCTCCCCTGGCCCTAGCATCCTCAGGACCAGGGGACTATCATTTGCATATTGTCCTAGCTCATTCTTTTTCTCACTTTCAAATGTAAAGCAACAGATGCCTTCACTGGGAAACCTCTATACCAGAAGATGATCTGCCTTAATAAATCATTCCTTTTAGATGAACTTGCACTTTAAAGGTGAAACCTAACCATGGATAAGCCCCATCCCGTGACTCTCTATGATGAGCATTTCAGGACAGGAGTGACAGATTGTCAGGAAAGGCTTATTGGTGGGGAAAGGGCTTTCATGGGATGCTCTGATCAATATTAGTGTGTACATGAATCCCTGGGGATCCTGTTAAAACGGAGGTCCTGACTCAGTGGGTATGGGGAGGAGACTGGGATTCTGTATTTTTAACAAGCTCCCAGGTGGTGACATTGGTCTGTGGACCAACACTGAACACCAAGACCTTAGATGACAAAGCCACCTGTTTCTTTCACATTCTCCCGGGCAGAGTTTTCTCCTCTGCACCTGTGATCTCTCGTTGTGATCCACGCAGTGAAATCTCTACCCAAAATGTTGAATGAGCTTACTGGGTTGGCTATTTGAAAGAGAAAGGGAAGTTTCTTATAACTAAAAAGGAAATAATTCCAAACTCAAATTCAGTTGCATAAACAAAGTTTTGTGAATGATGTTCTTGTTTTCCCACAACTGTTATTAATACTGTTTCAAAAATGCTGCAATGATGTCAAGGGAAGCTGGCGGATGTGTAGGGGGCGGGGGGATGGATTTTACAGATACCAACAATACGCTGCACAGAAATCATCTCTCTAAGCCGGGCGTGGTGGCGCACGCTTGTAATCCCAGTACTTGGGAGGCTGAGACCAGAGAATCCAGGTTCACAGCCAGCCTCAGCTACTTAGTGAGGCCCTCCGCAACTTAGTGAGATCCTGTTTCAAAATAAAGAACAAAAAATAGGGCTGGGGGTGTAGCTCAGAGGTAGAATGCCCCTGGGTTCAATCCCCAGTACTGCAAAAAAAAAAAAGAAAGAAATCATCTCTCTAATCAGAGATGCTTAAAATCAGGCTAGCTTACTAAGGTGGAGCAGGGTTATGAGAACTGACAGAAGTCGAAACACAAGTCGTTTGCAGAATCGGCGTGGGGACAACTGCTGCCTCCTCTCCTTTCATTTCTCCATCACACTGAAGGTTCAGAGTAATCCTTACCACTCACCAGCTGGTTGCTCAACCTCCACCAGGGTGTATTTTTTTCCTCTGTGTTTGTTCCCCAGGGCATCCTCTGGGGGATGCTAGAAGATAACTTGTTATTATTACTACACCCTGCTATTGTTCCTCTTTCCTCAGCCCAGGAACCCAGCCGTTGGTGCAGGGTGCTGAGCTAGGCCCAGTGGGGAAAACACAGAAAAACACAGGTTTTGGCCATCATGGATTTTATAAGGGAACTGAGAAGGGAAGAGTCGTACTGTTAAGATCCACATCCTGCAGGAAGTAAGTTCCAAGCGAATGAAACCCACAGTAAGGATGTGGGCTGACGAGGACATGGGGAAACTTTTTAACGAAGCGATCAGAAAGGCCTCATGGAGAAGGTAGTAATTGATTCATTCCTTAAAGGGAAGGAAGAATTAAATAGTGCCTGGGAGGTCTGAGACGTGCAGTTTCCAAGAACATCCTCTTGCCCAAATCCCTTTCTGGGAATGGCGTGGGGAGAAGGGGAGAGCTGGGTATGGGCTTATTTGGATGATGGACGATGCCAGTGGCCCTAACTGTGGCCCACCTCACTTTGCTGGAAGGGTTCTGTTTCCTGCTAAATGATACATGGAACTGGGTACAGGTTATGAGACTCTTAAAAATCTACCTTCATTATTTTCTTGAAAATATGGTTTACAGGGAGATACTTTAATCAGGTAGCCTAAATTTCTATCTTCAGGAAAAACCCTTGGTACCTGATTTTCAGCTTTAAAAATTGTCATTTGTATTTCAAACCCCAAGCACTCAATTTTTTAAACATTGGCAGAAATGGATTAATAAAGGCAGGGCTAGAGAAACTCCATAATGATCGTTATACACACACGCACGCGTGCGCACACACACACACACACACACACACACTCACTAGAGCACTTTTTATGTTCCACTTCAGGCTTCACATTTCAAAGTTTTATCAAATTGCTCCCCGCCCCCCCCATAATTTAAACCATTGTTTTCCAAGGGAAATTTAATAATAAGAGCTGCCATGTGTTTCTGCTTAATTTTGGAAGCCTGTGTTATGCAGTCAAAGATTCTCATTTGAAAATAATTCCTGTCCTTATTCTAAAACTGCCAGGGGAATAAGATTTGAAAAACATGTTGCAGCTCTCGAGTTTATGTTTTGCCTAAAGCCAGGCCGTGCTGGAAGATCAAAGTTTGGAGTGTAGTTCTAAAGTTAGAACCAGTGCCTTGCAATGCGTTCACAAATGGGGAGCTGAGGCCCAGCAGCTGCCTGCCCAGGTCCTTCAGTAATTAGCCGGGGTGCAGGCGGAGGCCCCGGCATCTCCCCTGGGCAGGGCCCAGGCCTGGGGCTCCTGTGGCCTGGGAAGCAGATCCCACAGAGATGGGGTAGGCGTGGTATTTTTGGACCACATGTGCCCACTGTATAGACCTCCTGCATTCTCCAATTTGCAACTGGGAGGAGCAGGAATCGAATACACTGCCTGTGCTTGCTGCCTGCTGTGTCTGCCCTTAGTGGAGCTATTTGTCAACATGACAGATTCATCTAATAATGCTTAAAGACGGGCAAACCAGGGCATGTTTACTATTCTCAAGCTGTCTCTTGTTCTCTTAAAAAAAAGTGAACATGTGTGTATGTGTGCGCGCGCGTGCACAGGCACACAGACATATTTTTTCTTAAACCTAAAAGCCCTACTTCCCTCCTCTGTTACCAAATCCCTAACTTGTCTTTTTCAAACCTTAGGAGAACAGGTTGCAGACTATGATTTCTTTGAGCACCAGATGATATTCAGAGGCAGTCTCGGAACCCCTAGGCCATCTCCATCTCTCCGTTCACCCTTCTGGGAAGGTCTGCTAGCCTGTCGTGAGCAAGGTTGAAGAACCCAATGGTGAATCTGAATGCGAGGATTCAGACATGTCAGACATCCAAGGAGGTGTGTAAACCCAACATCGACGTGGCTTTTTGCAGAAAAGGTTTCCAGCCTTGCACAACCAAACATGAACATGATCTGCAAATGCACCGTAGCCTCGCAGAGGGGAAGGCTGAACTTTGAAGAGTTGCAAAGGATGATGGGAAGCTTTGCCCCTAGGATGTGATCTGCGGGCACCCCACTGATGGTCAGCATTTTAAAGTGCAGTCCCCAAAACGCTACTAGTGCCATCGAGGCTTCCCGATGCGTGCCGGTGCCCTGGCAGCTGTTCAAGGCAAAGCTCATGAAGTAGCTGTCTGTTTTCAATGCCGGCACGTTCCCCACCACTTCTCAATTGCAGATAGGTGGTTCTTACCCAGAGCCTTGATTTTACAATGGCGTCTAACTTTACAGGCCTTGATACACTCTCTCGTGTGGCTGATAAGAGGACAAACAGGTGAACTGCTAAGTCCTGCTCACACTGCCCACTTAGCTATTTTTACCCTCGGAGAGCTGAATCAGCTTGCTCTGTATTCCCTTCCTAGAACAGAGAAGATCAGCTCCTTTGGAAAAAGAGGAAACAAGAGGTGAATTCTCCATAGACATTTACCTAATTCACCTCTAAAGTTTTGTGTAGTGGTCTTAGGAGAAACATTCCGTTCTTGGATCATTCAGAGTTGTGGCGCCCACAGGAGGGCCCCACACCTATTTAGACAGAGCTGCCCCGATAGCCTCTGTCTCTGTGCTAGGAGCCAAACTCCAGTCTTCAGTGAGAATGGCAAATTATTTCCATCCCTCTCTGCTTCTTCCAATTCCAGCCCTGAAAGCCATTTTAGATAGAGCCCTTAGTATTGATAGTATATTGATAGTCCTTAGAATTGATAGATTCATTATTTTCTTTTTTATAAAAGACTTTTGGGGGCTGTAGGAATGGTGTGAATATATTTTCCAAGTGAGGATATGAACATGGAGGTAGGACAGAGGGTCCACTATTTTGTACTGAATCTCATTCTCCCATTAATGCCTTATCTCCAGCACTTCAAAATATGACTGTATTCAGCAATAGGTTGTATGTGTGTGTGTGTGTGTGTGTGTGTGTGTTCGTGCGTGCGTGCGCGCGCGTGCGTGTGTGAGTGTGTTACTGAGGATTGAACTCAGGGGCAGTCTACCACTAAGCTACACCTCCAACCCTATTTTTTATTTTTGTTTTTTATTTTGAAACAGGGTCTCACTAAGTTGCTGAAGGCCTTGCTAAATTTCTGAGGCTGGCCTCAAACCTGTGACCCTCCTGTCTCAGCCTCCCAAGTAGTGGGATTATAGGAGTCTGCCACCATGCCCGGCTACAATAGGGTTTTTAAAGAGGTAATTAAGTTAAAATGAGATCAGTAGGGTAGGGCCTAATTTAGTGTAACTGGTGTCCTTATAAAAAGAGATTTAGGACACAGACACGCACAGGGGAAAAACATTTGAGGACTCAGGGAGAGGATGGTCATCGACAATCCAGGGAGAGGCCTCACAAGAACCCAACCCTGATGACGCCTTGATTTTAGGCTTCTAACCTCCAGAACTGTGAGATAATAAAAGTCTGAGCCTCCCAGTCTTTGGTACTTTGTTTTGGCAGTTCTTGCCGATCAACAGAGATTTGGCTGGTACAAGTGTGGCTCAAAGCCACACCAGAGATCTATTAGAAATACCCATTCTCTAAATGTACCTGGATGGATATTGCTAGAAGGTCAAGAATAAATAGAGTCTGTTTCATTTGGTCTATTTTATAAACCTATTTGTTTGAGAGATTCATTTTTTTAATATATAAAGGGGAATGTTGTATCCTAAGGACATGAACTTGTGCAGTTTTTATTGTAGGGGTAAGAAAAAAAAGCCTGACACTACCAAACTGGCAAACTCTCACAATACCAGGTGCGTTACAGATTGGTGTGTGGGCTTTTGTGAATTGGTTGCATATAAATGAGGAACATTTAAATAAAAAGGAGATCTAGAAACTTGTACTAGTTTGGGGCTTTTATTTATAGCTACTTATGCACAATGCCAATTTCTCTTAGCGTGTGAGTTTGTGTCAGGTCGGTCTCACAGGCTTCTAGAAAGTGCTGTTGACCTCGGGGTTCAGAGAGGGCGTGCAAGGCCCTCCTGTGTGTGAACAATGCAGAGGCTGGGGGATGGGAAGGGGAATCCCAGGAGAAGGCTGTTTTGCCAGAGGGTATGATTTGGTGGACAGAGACCAGACTGAGAGTCAAATGCTGGTGGGAATCATCCGGCTGTTGGGCACATTGATTTAGGCCTATTCTGGAACTCTCCAGGACTAGCATGTCCTCAGCTTCAAAATCAAGAGCTGGACTGAGGAATGCTAAGGCCACTTCTCACTCTTCCAGGAACTGAGAAGACCAAGAGCGGTGGAAGTCATGACTTTGGGAGTGGGAGTGCAGAGCCCCCACCTGCCCCACCTGACCTGGCCTGGTCAGACATTTTCATTCGTGCAAGGGACACCCACTGTCCTCTCCTTAAGCGGGGGGGGGGGATGTGTCACTTTCTCTAGAACATTCCAGCCTGGTGCCGTCACACACAGTGCCTCTGCCTCTCTACCTACCTTCACCCTCTGGACTACACCTCTCCTCCTTTTCCTTCCCTGCACTGGCTCAGGTGTTCCCTGCTAGTATTATCTTTGATCTCTGGGAACTACTCACATGGGGATGTTTTTAACCCTGTAGTTTTGTTTCCGGGTCTTTTCTTCTTCCATTCTATGAAGATTTGACTGAGCTACCATCTTGCATTTACTCACTTCCCTCCCCTCTGAATGGAGCAGGGCTTCCTAAGCCAGGCTGCTGGGTAAATAATATCTACAGCACAGCAGCCACATAGCAAGCCCTCACCTGCGAGCTCCCTTCCTCCTGTGCAAAACGTCCACACTGATTGATTATCTGCTACGAGTGGCGTTACTTAGGTATGGTCTCGTCCTGCCAGTGCACACCTTAGCTCCATAGCTAATAGCAAACTCCTGGAAGGCTCAGGTCAGTCTTGCTAATATTCTGACTCCATGCCAAGTTATTATTTTGTAGAGCAGAGTAGGTTCTCAGAATTTATTATTGATTAATTATTAGTTCAGAATTTTTACAAAGGGCTGTGCCTTCAATGACTTCTTAGTTACAGGGACTGTTTTAGATTTCTTCCCCTTTCCTTTCCTTCCTTTCCTCCCTCCCTCCTCCCTTCCTTTTCTTTCCCCTGCTGGGGATGGAACCCAGGGCCTCACACATGCTAGGCAAGAGCTCTAGCTATACCCCTAGCCCACAGGGACTCTTAGGATGAAGGCAGTATTATCATTCATGCCCAGTGTGCATTCAAACCGACCTCTGAGGCTTCCGATCACCTCCCTCCGACACACAGAAACTTTAAATGCACACATAAGATGTTCGCACATATTAACGGAGTATTTACTTATTTTTAAATAGATGTGGCAAGTTTAGCATGCATCTGAAATCAGATGCTGGGTGTTAATTGTAGACCAAATCGGCCCATATCCAAACAGCCTCATTGTTCATGACGTGAGAAAGAAAACTGGCCTCCTCGGTATGGCAAATTGATCGCACTCTGATTATCACTGGAATGCAAAGATTTTCTAGGAAGAATAGACCCATAGGAGTACAATTGTTTGTAGCTTTTTAAAGGGTAATAAAAAGAACAAGCTATTCAATGGAAATTTACAACACATGAGTTTGAGGGAAGTCTGGGAATATTGATGTTCAGTTAAATTTGCTCTTATTTCCTGGAGCCCACGGTTGGAGAAGAGGAGTTGGATGCCAGGGCAGATTTGGACCCAGGCCCCTTACTTTAAACCTGAAGGAACTGGAGATGTTTGGCATGGGGAAGAGAAAATTCTGGGTTACAACGTAGCAGTCTTAAAATATCTAAAGGGCTAGCTCGTGAAAGAGGAAATGCATTTGTTCTCGGAGGCACCGGTGGGTAGAAGACAACCTGTGGGTAAAGGGGCAGGAAGAAAGATTTGGTCCCAGTGCTGGGGAGAGTTTTCTAGCAACGAGCTCTGGATATGCTGCAGCAATTAGACAGGATTAATGTAGAGTAGGGGATTGGAGTCAGGAGACCACCTTAGCCCTTCCCATGCTTCAACTCTGTGTATATATTCCTAAAGAATGGACCTAATTCTAACACTACTCAAAATCACAGGTACAGAGCCGGGCGTGGTGGCGCACGCTTGTAATCCCAGTACTTGGGAGGCTGAGACCGGAGGATCACAGGTTCATGGCCAGCCTCAGTTACTTAGTGAGGCCTTCTGCAACTTAGTGAGACCCTGTTTCAAAATAAAGAATAAAAAATAGGGCTGGGGGTATAGCTGGGAGGTAGAATGCCCCTGGGTTCCATCCCCAGTACCCCCCCCAAAAAAATCACAGGTACAGAATTCTGAGATCATTGGAAATAATAATAATAATAATAATAATAATAGAACCATGACTGTAAGCTGGGTTTATTGTAAATTTTTTCATTCACCATTAGTTCTTAAATTTTTTTATTTTATTGGTGCATTGTAATCATGCATCTTGATGGGTTTCAGGGTGGTAGAAGTATACACATGCGCACATTGGTCAATTAGCCCTGCCCCAATTTCTACCCCATTCCCCCCCCTTCCCTCCTTCTCATGCTCAGCATAGTAGTTGACTCTGATAAGTTTGTGTATGTACATCCTGTGTATTATGTCCATCAACAGATGAATGGATTACAAAACTATGGGATATATACACAATGGAATTTTATGCAGCCATCAAGAAGAACAAAATTATGTCATTTGCAGGGAAATGGATGGAATTAGAGAACATTATGCTTAGTGAGATTAGTCAGTCACAAAAAGCGAAAAGTCAGATGCTCTCCCTAATACGCGGAAGCTAGGGAGAATAGGGTGTAGGAGGGACTCCAGACAAAGACGGAGAAAACCTTAGATGAGCAAAGAAGGTGACCTAACTGAGGGAGACGGGAGGTGGGAAGAGGGAATCACCATTAGTTTTTGGTTTTGAAAAATGTCCGAGAATCGATTACATTCCAAGGGAAAGGTGGGTCTGTGTGAGGGTCTCAGATTTACAGGCAGAGAGGTGCTACAGTGGGTCACCCACAGGGCTGGTGAGGTCTATTTAGACTGACTGAGGCAGGAAGAGTCATGTGAGGAACAGGCCAAAGAGAGGCAGCTTGTCTTGAGGGAGCCAGTCGCTCTCTTTGTTTTTTATATGGTATGGGCTACAATGAGCTGCACTCTGTATGGTCTGGGGAAAGTTATTCCTGTTCCATCTGCAAAACATGTACAGTAGAAGTGGAGACCACGGGGTTGGGGGCTGCAGTGAGGGTTAACCACCTAGTAAATGTATGACTTTGTGGCATGCACACGGCTATCTGAATAGTATGAGGAAAGGCAACAGTTCAAATAACGCTGTACGCATACAAAATTATCAATACCAGTCTCAGTGATATGTACAGGGAAGGGGAAGGAGCGGGGTGGGATCCAGAGGAAAATACACGAAATGCTGCGCGCGTTCATGTTTCTATCACTCTGAACCTCATCAGAATGTAAAATCACAATGCACCAATAAGTGTATATTTAAAAAAAGGAAAAGAAAATTTTGCCTGTTAGAATACTCATGCAGTAATAGCTAGTGAAATTGGTTATTTGTCCCTCTAATGAACAAATAATAATGACAGCAAAACCCAGTGTGGCTGGGTCAGGGGTATAGATTTGCTCCTGTCTCTGTCTCTGTGAATACAGCTTGGGTTTTTGTTTTGTTTTGCTTTTTTTTTTTTGTCTTGTTCAATACCGGGGATAGAACCCAGGGCCTCACACCTGCTAAGCAAGTGCTCTGCCACTGATCTACATCTCCAGCCCACAGCTTGGCATTTATATAAGAATTCCTTTCATGAGGAAATATCAATGATTTAGTCCTTGAGAGACTTAACAAATAAATAAGTTCAGGAAAAGTGGGTTGTGGGTGCAGTCTTTATTTGTTACACAACAGCTCCCTCCAAACACCAGCTAGGATGAACTCAGTTGGATCTTCTTGGCTTGTCTCTGCCCACTCATGGTGTTTGCATTACCACCCATCGGTCACTTTGCAGGTGACTTGACCGTAGTGCTCGCATCTCAGGAACCCTTATTTCACTTAAGAATGCCCCCAAAGTGCACGAATAGTGATGTTGGCAATGTGGATATGTCAAACACAGGCTGTTGAGTGCTTCCTGTAAGTGAGAAAGTGAAAGTACAGTAAGATATTTTGAGAGAGAGACCATATTCATATAGTTTTTTGGGGTGGTGGTATTGGAGATTGAACCCAGGGGCATTCTACCTCTGAGCTACACCCCAGCCTTTTTTAGTTTTTTTTCTTTTTAAACTAAACAGGGTCTCACTAAGTTGCTGAGAGCCTTGCTAAGTTACTGTGTGCTGGTCTCAAACCTGTGATCCTCCTGTTTCAGCCTCCCAATTACTGGGATTATAGGCATGTGCCACCATGCCTGGCTTATATAACTTTTTTTTTTTTTTTTTTTTTGCAGTACCGGGGATTGAACCCAGGGGCGTTCTACCTCCGCGCTACACCCCCGGCCCTATTTTTTTATACTTTATTTTGAAACCGGGTCTCACGAAGTTGCGGAGGGCCTCACTAAGTAGAGAGAGAGAGAGAGAGAGAGAGAGAGAGCTGAGGCTGGCCACAAACCCGGATCCTCCGGTCTTCGCCTCCCAAAGTACTGGGATTACAAGCGTGTGCTACCATGCCCGGCTCATATAACTTTTATTACAGTATATTATAATAATTACTGGATTTTGTCATAAGTTATTAATAAATTACTGTGCTTAATCTAGTCACTACATTTATCATTATGCATAAAAATAGTCTATGTAGGGTTTGGTACTCTTTGTAAGTTTCAGGCCACCACTGGGGGTCTCAGAATGAATTTTCTGTGGATAAGGGGCCACTGTATTGAGGGAATTAAATGAGGTGAGAGGCCTACGATGATCACCATTTCTGCTGTGAGTGATAAGGACACCAATGGGCACAAGCAGATGCTCTCCAGCTGTGAGGACAGTTTAAAGGACAAGGCATTCCAAGTTTCAGTGGAGGGGAGCTAGCCTAGGCTCTTCCCCAGCAAGTAAGGTAGGAGACCTTGAGCTGCTCTAAGAACAAGTATGTGTCCCGCTTGCTAATTCTGCTGGTCTGTGCTCTTTGTCAATTCGGGTCAAGTGACAGGTCTTTTTGTTCTGGGCTCTGTGCTGGGCACGAGGGATGTAAATTTGTGGGAGGTAGAATACCTGCCTTCTGAAGAGCACGTCTAGAGATGGAGGGAGATGCAAACAGATCACCATGTGGTCCTTGGCTCTGTGTGTGCTGGTGGAAGGGGATGCTATCACCTTAATGCATGTTTGGAAGTGTAGAAAGGGGTGCCTTTGTTTTCTACAGTAACTGGAGAATGCTCCTGATATTTAGTGCCAGGGCGTCAAATGTCCCACAGTAAGGGTAACAAGAATGTCCTGCTGAAAATACTGATAGTCCCCATGGAACATAACTGAAGGATTAGATGAGGACCTTGCAGCTGAGGAATGCAGAAGGTATAACACCCCTTTCTCCAACAGGAGGAGTGCTGAGATCCACATGACAAGAAAGCTTGGAACCGGCCAGGCTGCCTAGTTTGGTGTGAGCTCATGTCTCTGCTGAAATCCAGGAAAGCACTAGGAATAGCTTTGGTGGGAACAGCACCTCCTCTTATGGTTTTGTAGATTGTGTATTACACAACTCCAGGGGGAAATGCCCCTGTTCCAATCACCACAGATTTAGATAGCTATTACCGCCTTTTTCTGGTAGATGGCAATAAAACATCTTGAGAGAAGGTGTCTTAATACTTCACAGAGCTAATGGCAGGGCTGGGCAGGAGGTGGCAAGAGAAAACGAGGCGGTATAGATGGCTTCCAGCGTGGAGAAGACTCAGGTGGCAGGATGTAGGTGGCTGATTGCAGAGGAGACTGTGGACAGGGCAGGATTCCGGTCTCTGGCCAATGCACTGTGGGAGTAGCAATGTAGCAGGGCTTCAGCCGATTGCAGCCTCATGGGGGAGCATATGCAGGTGTCCAGCTGCCACAAGAGAGGCCCAAGAGTCCCCTTCACCGACTTGTTCAAGCTAGGAATTATGGTCTCAGGTGGGAGGAAAAACACAGTGTTCTAGTTACCTGCAAAAGCAGATGGAGCCCCACCTAAAACGCCATCCTGTTGTGGAGAGCCACGAGGCTCCATGCACACGAGGAGGATACAGGGAAGTATCATGTGACTCAGGTCTCGGGGAGAGCAAAGCCAGCCACTCAAGAAGGTCCGAAGTGACTTCCTAGGTCAATGCCCGAGGAAAGGAGACTGGCCTGGATTTTCACTACAGGAAGGGCAACGACGAGAGATCCCAGGCACAGCAGAGTTCATGATTTGAATCTCCCACCAGTCCCAAGGAAGGGGCTCCCAGACTTTACCAGCATGCCAGATGTACTGGACGAGGGAGGAGTGAGGTCCAAAAGCTGTCAGCAATCAAACAAACTTGAAACAGGTTCCTCATTTAATACATTCTCTCTCATCGAGACAACACAGATTATTCTGATATTTGGGATGAAGGTTGGGCAGAAAGGGGACAGGACTTTGGGGCCCTTCCTTTTGCATGGCCCCATTACAGGGAGGTGCAGGGAGAACTCCAGAGAGGGGTCAAGTGGAAGCTGGCTTAATTTATGACAGGCTTGGAGTCCAGTGGCTAGGGTATAGTCAGAGGACTCACCAGCATGTTCGGGAGTCAGAATCAACTGTAACAGATGGAGACATTAGATTTGTTTCAGCTCCTGGGTTTTAGGACCTCCCCTCAGATCCTTGGGCACCCCCATTATTTAGCACAGGAATGTTTTCTAGAGCCAGGATCAGGGTGACATGCCTAACCAGGGTGCATTTTAAGGAGTGGTGTGCTGAGACTTTGTTTCTACACCTCCAGAAACAACAACAAAAAATGTCACTGTTCTTAGTTAGCATTTCTCCCGAGGCTGAAAAAAAAAAAGTGATGAACGGGGCTCTTAATGTAGTGCAACTAAATACACTCGAGGATGTAAGTGAACAGGAAAAGAAAGAAGGCTGAGTTATTGAGGCAACCATTCAGATTTAATTGCATTTGATATAGACCACCCTTTAAAAATAGTTTGGTTGGTTAAAGGCTGCAGTAATTTATGGAACGTTCTGCTTGCTTCCAGGGAAGTTGACAAGTCTGGACTGAATCAAAAGAATCAGCATAAATCTCAGCCGATGCCTAATTTTAGAGATGTCTGGTCCTTGAAGGAGTCTTGCCACAGCCAGATGGGGTGGGAGACAACATTTGAGGGTGGAAATGCACGAGGTGCCAAACTGAAGCTCCAAAGGTTAAAACTCATTTTTTTTTGTGTGTGTGTGGCTGATAAATCCTGAGCAAAAATGAATTGGAGTGTGGGAAGAGTCATGTGCTATGACCTGGAGTCCCCGGGGAAGGCTGCAGAAGGATCACAGGTATATTATGGAATTCCTCTAGGCCTTGATGTTGTACAGCTCTGAAAAAAATTGAGCTTGTTCTTCCTATAAGCTGCCTCAGACAAGACACTGGCATGGCCATAGGCAGGCCACTTGGCCTCTTCAGGATGTGGCTGGTTTATGTGTTCAACACAGAATTTCTCCTTTCCTCTGTGTGGCAGACCTCCAAGCCCTGCTTAGCTCATGGTCACCAAGAAACTTCTATAGGAAGTTTGCAAAGGAAGACTGTGTCCTGTTCATCTCTATATTCCCTTCTGTGTCCCAACACTTGGCACTTGGGAAGGGTTTGGTTATGATAAAGACTGAGCTAAATTGAAGGGATTAAGCTGCTGATCTTCATGGTAAATTACAGTGCCTAGCCTCTGTATTTTTTTTTTTCGGTACTGGGAATTGAACCCAGGGACATTCTACCTCTGAGCAACACTACACCCCCAGCCCTATTTTATTTTTTATATTTCAAAACAGTGTCTCACTAAGTTGAAGAGGGCCTCACTAAGTTGCTGAGGCTGGCCTTGAACCTGCGATCTTCCTGTCTCAGCCTCCCAAGTACTGGGATTGCAGGCGTGCACCACCATGGCCAGCTCTGCATAATCCTTTTGAAGGATACCAGCCTAAGGTATCTGGCTGCTTCTGTACTTTTACATACAATGCCCTGCAGCCATCTGAAGAAGGGCATGTAAATGTTGGCATGGCCTTTCTACTCTGCAGAACATTTGTTCTTGAGCACTTATTATTACTGCCATGGTGATAAGTACATTATTCTGACAGAAGAAAGAACAGGAGCAACGAGACTGTCTGAAGCAGTTGAGTAACTGCTTATTCATTTAAGGGGGCGTATTGCCAGGAATCAATGAGTCTAGGATCATATTATAACACATTTGAAATTTAAGGCTGTGATGGATTTAGGAAGTGTTTCTCTAAGTTTTGTTCTCAGACCATCTGCACCAGAATCTTTTGCAAATGCAGATTCCTGGGCTTTGCTTCTAGACACTTGAAATCAGAATCTCTGGGGAGGTGTACCCAGGAATCTGCATTTTAAGCAAATTCTCCAGATGACTCTGATGCATCCCAAAGTTTGATGGTAATTAGCTTAGGAAGTGATCAAATCATTTTGGTGGACTTGGGGACAGGGAAAACTTAGAGCCACAGTCAAGTGTGCATTAATTACTGTACCAGGGACCATGCAGATTTTGAAGCCTGCAAGGTCTGTGTGAAAATCCCAAGTGAAATGCTTATTAGTTGTGTGGCTTTGAGCAAGCACCTGCTTGAGCCTTTCTTTCCTCAACTGTGACATGGGGATATTAATGTCCTTCATATTGTAAATAAGACAGATCTACATCAAGGGCCTGGAATATAGAAGCTGTTCAGTAAGTGGTAGTTGATATCATTTTGTTGCATCTATCAGAATAAGACAATAGGAGGACCAAAGGGCATTGACCTATAGGTGAGATGGAAGAGAAGTTCCTAGTAAGAGTCTTTATACGACCAGGATGGACAGACAAAAGGTGTGCAGAGGGAGGAAGCTAGCTTCTTTGAGAATATTCCTAAGACTCTTATAGAGTGTTTCTCAAAGTATGTTTTCTACAATCACATCTTCACCAGAAAGACTGCTGTAAATATTCCTAATATATTGAGAAATTAAAGGACATACTTTCTTTTTAAATTTTTATTAATTGAAAGCTTTAAACAATATTCCATCCTAAAAATTTCAAATTTTATATGAAAATAGTGGACCAGCCCTCCATATACCCATGGCCCATTTCCAGTGATGATCAACCTTGGCTAGTCTTGTTTCAACTGTACTTACTTCCTCCCCTTTGCGGATTATTTCCAAGCAAATCTCTAATTTGTATCCTTTCATCCATAAACATTTTAGTATGTAGCTCTAAAATAGAGGACTTTTGTAAAAAAAAAACCCATGTAATCAAAAAGGGAAAAAGTCTTTAATATCAAACACCTGCCAGTCTTCAAATTTTCCTAATTATTTATAAATACAATTAATTCAATAGGGACAGCGATATGCTATTTGTATCTTACTTTGTTAATTAACAATTATCTGAAACTCATCTACAAAGGGAAGCTTTACTCCCTTTATTTGGCTACTCTACATCCACTTGATCTATTTTGAACTACTTGGTTACCTATATGTACAGTTTATATAGGAATATCAGTATAAATGCTTGACTTCTTCTCTTTGTTAGTTTTCAGAATAATTCGTTTGTTCCTTAGTATTTAGAAAAGGTGTACTTGGCTTAAGATATGAGTTCATGGATTTAAACATTTTGCTCTGTTCATTGTAATTATTATTTATGCTTGAACTGTGCCATACTTGGTCAATGAGAGCCTCTTCAGATTTGTATTTTGTTTTGGGGATTGAACCCAGAAGCATTCTACCTCTGGCCTACATCCATCCCTTTTTTGATTTTTATTTTGAAACAGGGTCTTGCTAAGTTGCTGAGGGCCTTGCTAAATTGTTGAGATGGCCTCTAACCTGTGATCCTCCTGTCTCAGCCTCCAAGTACTGGGATTACAAGGCATGCACCACCATGCCTGGCTATTTTGGGCCTTTTACCATGGTGTTAGTAGCTTTGATAGCATCCTTACTTTTTACTATGATAGGATATTTCAGTCATACCTTGTACATTTTTTCTTTATACAAGGAATCACCTATTTCTCCCAGAAAATGGGGTTTAGTGACTACAGTGGATACTAAAGGATCTGCTATGTGATTGTTTCTAGGCTTTTTGGAGAATAGAACTAGAAAATAATTTTTTTGGGGGGGTGGGGACTCAAGATGTCATACTGATTTTTCCAATTCCAATTCAGGACTAAAGTATTTTTACTCACCTTATATATTGTATCGACATCTCTTTCTTCCATCTCAAATCCTGATCCTCAGTGACATCAAATAATTATTTATCTTTGTATCCCACAGTAGAAACCATAGAATTTTAAAATAAAATACCAAGATGACCACAAAAAACACAACTTAAATGAGTTGAAAACTATTTTTGCAGTTCTTCTGTCCTTAGGGTTTTCCCCCTGTAGACTGTGCAGTCAACATCTGTGTTTCAGAGTCGTCGATTCCTCTTTGCGCGGTTCTGCGTTCTGCTCAAAACACAGCTTTGTGTGTTTTTAAATTTATGTGCCTATGAATTTCAGGCATTTATTTTTATAAATTAATTTCATTGGTAACTATGTAAACTATTTTTAAGAATTCAAACTCAAATTTTCAAGGTCTAATCAAGTACGTCTTGCCCTGTTCTTATTCCTGCTACCGTATTCTTTTCTATGACAGGCAATATTTTTTCTGTTTTCATGACTCGTCTTTCCATTTTGTAAAAAAATATATAAGCAGATTAATACACCTACGTGTCTATATCTGCTTCAAGTTTCCTCACATAGATAATTCTTTGTTGGGGAGAGGTAGACATCCTACGCATTGTTGTATATTTAGCAGGATTTGGGGCCTCTATCCTCTATATAATAGCAGAAATCCTTTAACTGCGGCAGTTAAAAATGTCTCGAAACATTGTCAAATATTCCCTGGGAGGCAAAATCACCTTTGATTGAGAATCACTGGTTTATACATATATGTACATTCATAAGTATGATTATTTATTTATGCATTTCCTCTTCCCATCTCTCAGATACACAGTAGCAAACTACAAATTTTCTTCACTTAGCTTCTTGATTTCACTCAATAAAATAAATTTTGGAGATTATTCCCTACTATGATGGAGAGATGATATTCCTTATTTCTTTCACAGTTGTATATAGTAGCTCCCTTTCCCCTTCCTTCTTACATGTTAGCGTTCGTCCTTCTCTTCTGCACAGGTACGCAGAATGGGCCCATTGCCATTTGGGCTAGCACACTCTAATAGTTTAGTGTGCCCCAGTGCTAAGAAAGATTGGACAGCAAAATCTAAAAAACAAAACAAAGAATAATTTGTCTTTTTCCTGACCTCATCTGCCAACATTTTAAGCTCCTAAACAAGTTTTACTCTTTTTCTTTTCCCAACCAATGACTATTTTTTTTTGTTTTCTATTTTTAAGTAGATTTCCATCGTTAAAGCTTCAAGTCTTTATAATCTATGAGAATTGTGGGGTTTTTTTGGCTCTCTCTAAAGTATTGTTATCATTTTATCATTCTTGGATCTGGATCTAGGGGTGTCTGTGTGCCAATTTGTTAATGTGTCAATTCGGGCATGCAGGCTGCCCAAAGCTTTATAAGTCCTATGGAGTAGATTTTAGTTTCCTAATGTTGACTTTCAGAGGTTGGGGACCTTTTTCTTATCTCATTGTGCCAAGGAGAGTGCACTCAACTGCCCTGCCTTTCAGACTTTTTCACTGACTGTGAAGATCCAGGAGTTATTCCAAGTTACTAAGTGGGATGGAAACGTAGGAACTTGGAATTCCCAATTGTTGCTATCAAATAGCAACTAAAAACATTAGTTTCCTCTGAAGATCAGCAGGCAAAAAAAAAAAAAAAAAAAAAAAAAAAAAAAAAAAAAAAAAAAAAAAAAAAAAAAAAAAAAAAAAAAGCTACAGGATATGAGGTGGGACAAGAAGAAGAAACCCCCTTGGTGCTGAAGGAATTCTCAGAATGAGGATTCGGAGGCCAGCCTGAACAGAGCCCCAGCTGGGCCAGAGGAAATGAGGCCTCCTCTTGCACCAGGGGAAGACACCAGAGGAGCCCTGAGCTCAACACGACGATGGGCCAATTCTTCCCGGGTTTCACAGAAGCCTTAGAACACTGCAACCTGCTCTCACTGACAAATGAGGAAGCCAAGCTCACATTAATTATATCGGCACTATTTTCATGTAGACCAATGTGGTGCATTTATAGGAAGTCGAATATTAAACCCTATTTATTTATTTTTTCTTCTAGCTCAGAAGCTGTCCCTCCCCTCTCTTCCCCTTATAATGAGTTATACTATTAAAGAAAGAGAGCTGGGAGTTCAGACCATTTTTCATTTCCATATGAATATCATATTCTGCAGTTTGAAAAAAATATCAGAGTACAAAATATACTCCATTCCGATGTGGTCTCCAGGGGGAAAAGTTAGAGGAGGTCTTGTTAAGGGGGGGGCATATGTGTGCTGAGCTGGCAGAAAGAAGAGAGCGCATGCAATGAAGAATGTGATCTTTCCTCTTTCCAAAAGAAAATATTTTGTAAGAATGAGGCACACAGTCAGCTAATGCAGAAGCTGAGGATGCCATTTCCCCAGTGGCCCCCAAATTAATTAATTCAAACCCCCTCCTAATTAAGTTCACCACTCTGAACTCTTTCTTACAGAACTGCACATTTTTAATATCTGCTCTTAGAACTATCCTTTGTCTATGGACCACTGATAACACATACCTTCAAGAGCAAAGTCTAAAATATAGCTCTGTATAATGGAAAGGAGCGGGAGATTTCTTTTGGCCAGTTAAAACACCATATTGAAAAACTATTTGCCCTTCACTGATTTTTGTCTCTCATTTCTCCCTTCCTAGGCTCAGATAAACATATCTGCTTACTACTGTTTTTTTGCTTGTCTTTAATCATACAAATAGAACTTAGCCCGTTCTTCCGGCTCCTTACTACCCCCCCACCCTCCTTCATTAGAAGGTTCCCTCTGTTCCCATTTCCTCTTTTACTTCATTGTGAGCAGCTGGGCTGTGTGCTTACAGCAAATTAGCTGTAAAATAAAGCAGACTTTTTTTTTTTCCCAGGGTGTTGTGGGAGAAAAGGTGGTTAGAGAAATTATCCTATGATAAGCAAGTGTGGACAAAGATCAAATAAGTAGAAGAAATAAGGCTGCTGGAGGGTTCGCTCATACGGATGAACCATAGTATGTCTATTTCCCTCTCGGGGGTCCCAGAGGTCCTTTTGGATGCCTGCCCTCAGTCCTGTACCAGTGGCATTTTCCTCTCAGTTCTTGATTTTCACAGACCCTCACCCAGTGAAGTCCCAGTTGGAACGCGAGTTCTTGAAAACATTGAAATCTAGCTGTAGTCTCGATTTTGTTGGCCTCACTTTTCTGTATATGTTTAAAAATACGACGACGATTGTCACAGTTATTCATCAGTGTATAAAACCAGGCACTGAAATTACCTATGATCCTGAGAGGAAATTAGTTCTAAAGGTAAGGAAATAGAAACAAGCTGGATAAGTGTAAGAGGCACGATTAAATAAAATCCTTCTAGGTGACTACTCATGGACATTTGTGCTCCCCCCCGCCCCCAGGGCGGGTGTTGCTGCTTTTGGTAATGGTCTGCAGGGGCCTAGCAGAGCCCTCCTGAAGGTGCCGAATGGCCACACACAGTAGGATAGTGAGACTCTCTGCAAGGTCAGAACAAGTCCTCTCTGCTTGGTTTTCATTGACGAGGGAATGCTAATAATTCTAATCACTTGGCCTCTCTCTTGGAAGTTGAAATCGAATGTACCAACACTTCTCTCTATCCCTTTTCACACAGCACAAACACACTCAAGGTGGGTGAATGGAAAGAAGACCTCTGTGGAGGCATGGGGTCAAATTACCCCTTACCAGACACACCCTGTTTTCACACTCAGTGACTGTCAAATTTTTTTATTAAGCAGTGAAAAATTTTGCCTTTTCCAAATGAAGTATTACTTGACACTTGAGAATGCAAAACAGCAAAAGGAATATTTGAGTATCTTTCATGGTACTGGAGGCTGAACCCAGGGGTACTCCACCTCTGAGCTACACCCCCAGCCCTATTTTATGTTTTATTTATTTTTTATTGGTGCATTGTAATCATACATTATGATGAAGTTCAGAGTGATAGAGGCACACATGCACACAGCACCCGGTGAGCCTCCCCTACCTCCCATCCACTCCCTCCCCATCCCCTCTTCCCATTCAGGAAATTGTGATTGGCATTGATAAATTTGCATATGAGCATCATGTTCATTGAAGTGTTATCCTCTTTTATTTTGAAACAGGGTCTCTCTAAGTTGCTGAAGGGCCTTGCTAAATTGCTGAGGCTGGGCTCCACCTGTGATCCTCCTGTCTTAGCCACCCAAGTACTGGAATTACAGGTGTGTGCCAACATGCCCAGCTAACATTTGAGTAACTTGAATTTATTGTGTAATTTTCAAACTTATGCCATTCTAACTTTAAAATTAACTTATTTAAAAGGCATGCAAAGGGAATTCTGGGGCTTTTTGATGGAACACAAAAAGATTGAAAATGGGTATTATGGATGATGGTTGCCATGCTATATAACAGTCTAATTACCCAATTTCTCCCTCTTTGGGAATTTTTGTTTTGGTTACTGAGAATGAAGGAAAATTCTGATTCAGTCATGTAAGTAGAGGGAAATCGTAAGATGTTTTATTTTTTATTAAATATACCTTGCAACCTTAGTACACCCAATGAGATGGTCACAGAAGAGAGTTTGCAAAGTAGGCATTAATACAAGTTAGCCTGATGGCACCAGACTACAGGCGGAAGTCTCAAATTTGCTCATGTTATTCAGTGTTTTAAGTTACTGCTTAAGAGTGGTTAAGCATATTTACTTATTTATTTTTGATACTAGGGATTGAACTCAGGGGCATTCTACCTCTGAGCTAGACCCCTAGCCCTATTTTATTTTTTCATTTGAAACAAGGTCTTGCAAAGTTGTTGAGGGTCTCACTAAGTTTCCGAGGTTGACCTCGATCCTCCTGTCTCAACCTCCCAAGTACTGGGATTACAGGCATGTGCTGCCGTGCCCGGAGAGTTAAGCATACATAACAATACAATACAAATGATTTGTTTGTGAAACCTCACTATCTCAAACTCTATGGTGAAGAATGTGCAGGCCATTGTGTTAGAGTATTTTCAGAGGGATTGACAGCATCAGCAACGTCCTGGGAGCAAAGCCACCAAAGCCAGTGAGTCAGGTGTGGGAATGAGCCTTCCATACTCCATCAGCACTCTGAAGAGGGCCCATCTCAGAATTGTTGGAACAACTACTCTGCCCCAGTCTTTTGTTAAGGACAGAAATTCTCCAGTTAGTGCCATGTACATTGAGGATGCTGGAGAGAGTGTTTCTCTAAGTTTTGTTCTCAGACCATCTGCACCAGAATCTCTTGCAAATGCAGATTCCTGGGCTCTGCTTCTAGACACTTGAAATCAGAATCTCTGGGGGTGTGTCCAGGAATCTACATTTTTTTTTTCATGTTTTTATTGGTGCATTGTAGTCTCACATCACAATGAGTATCAGTTTGGTGTTAACATACATGCACACAGCTCTTGGTGTCCCTCCCCCCC
>PVJS01004001.1:0-63734 GCA_004027185.1 Glis glis
TGGGTGGATGAATGGGGTAATGGATGGGAGGATGGGCGGGTGGATGAATGGGGTAGATGCATGGGAGGATGGGTGGGTGGATGAATGGGGTAATGGATGGGAGGATGGGCGGGTGGATGAATGGGGTAGATGCATGGGAGGATGGGTGAGTGGATGAATGGGGTAAATGGATGGAAGGATGCATAGGTGGATGAATGAACATGGGAAAGTGAATGGATATAAAGCTATGAAGGTAGATGAATAGAAAGATAAAACGATAGGAGGCATCCTGGTTGGACACAGTGACAGGAAGCAGGATGGTCCCAAGGGAATAGGTAGTTATTTTTATTCTTTTGCTGTTTGTCAAGAGCAACCATTAATTCAAGGTAAAGTAGACCCCACAATTGCTCAGCTCTCCAGCACACCACTTTGTATTCTGGTTGTCAAGTCATAATCACAGTTGAAATAATATCACACACACACACACACACACACACACACACACACACACCCTTTTACAGATGAGCAAACTGAGACCCAGTGAGATCAGATGATTGGCCCAAAGTCTCAGACACTGTTTAGTTTCAATCTCCCCATCTCCCTACTTCTCTCCCTCTCCAAAAAACCACTCTCATTCTGATTTTTACCTAAATGTCTTCCATCTGGTCTTTTTTTTTTTTATCTCTGCCACCAGCCAGTTTCTTGGTTTAAAGTCATCTCACAGTAAATCAACCTACAAGCTCAGTGGTTTCCACAGCCAAAGCAGGAGGTAAGGGCGACATTCTGTTTCTAACAAAGCCATTTCCAATAATGTATAATTAATTATGATGCATTTTTTCAAAAGGCCTTTTCCTTGAACGCTGGTGGAAAGTTCTTCCTGACATCCAACACAACTCTGTCTTTCTCTCTATAGTTGATTAAATACTTTCCCCTGGATTCTCTTTTCCCAGAGAATACAAGGTATTGTTGTCGCCAGCTTTAGAAAGGCTAGTATAATTAATAGCACTCCAAGGACTCTGCTGGGGGGCCTCTCTCCTGCCTGCTCCCCAACATCCCCCCCAGGGCAAGCTGTAGAGAAAGTGGGTACTTCAGGCTCCTGCCCACCTACTGCCCCTCCAGGAAGAAACCACGGCAGTGAGGTCACCCTGGTGAAAGCCTCCAAAGGCTGGGCCTGAGGGTGGGGGTAGGGAGGCTGCTCCGGAGATGAGCTCACCCATAGTGAGGAGGGAAGGCCACCCTCCTCCTTCCCTCCACCCGACCCCTCCACATGTGAAACTGAGCAGGCAGGATGCAGGAAACCTTTCACAGAAGTATTGATCACGGAGGAATGGTGGCAGCCACTGATGGGCTGTCTAGCCCCATCTGGGAGAGGAGGTCAGAGCAGAGGCACTCAGAACCCCTGCTCACGCTGCGGCCCCAGGGTGCAGCAGGAGGAGCTCTGGCAGGCAAGAGAAAGCCTTTGTTCTCAGCCCCACATCCTTGAATTCACCAGCTTCTCTGCCATCTTCCCTAAGGTGCCAGGGGCCTCAGCAGAACAGAAAACAGGATTCCCTCTTGCAGGGAACAGATGAGCCAGGAGAAGGTTTGCTCTGACCACCCCCTACCAGCACATGTCCCTGACCTGCACATTGTCCCTACAGCCACTCCTTCTTTCCTTCCTTCCTTCTTTCCTTCTTTGCTTCCTTCCTTCCTTCCTTCCTTCCTTCCTTCCTTCCCTCCCTCTTCCCTCCCTCCCTCCCTCCCTCCCTCCCTCTCTCCCTTCTTCTCTCTCTCTCTTTTTTGTACTGGGGATTTATTTCAGGGATATTCTATCTCTGAGCTACACCCCCAGCCCTTTCTATTTTTTTATTTTGAAACAGGATCTCCCTAAGTTGCTGAGGGTCTCACTAAGTCTGGACTTGAACCTGCGATCTTCCTGTCTCCGCCTCCCAAGTACAAAGATTACAGGTGTGCACCACTGTACCCTGCTGTCCTGGTGCCGAATGCTTCCCTGTGCTAAATTTTTCCTTTTTGCTGACATCTAAGTCCCTGTCAGACTGGAAGCTCCAAAGAAGAGACAGAACAAAGATCAGGATAATTTTAACAACAATAAGAGACTGAGCATATACTTGGTTCCATAAACTGCGTCAGGCATGTTCTGGCTCCCTGGACCCACACCATCATCCACCCATTCTCCTCAAGCTCCACCTACCCCGCCACCTGAGCCATCTGGAAAGAACCCTAGATGGTGGGTCTGGAATCCTAGAATCCGTCTTGTATGGAGTGACTGGGAGGAGCCATGGGCGTCAGGAGCCCCTCCCAGCGCCCCTCCCACTCCATGGCCCAGGTTGGCTGGCCAGCTTTCCTGTCCAGCCCTTCCCAACCCTGTGGGAAGCCCCTCTAGCCCTAGGACAAGGGCCTTTCTGCTGCAAGGGAGAATGAGACACGAGAAGAGGGCTGAAGGGCTGAGAGGGAGAATCAGGCCTGAAACTCTGCCTGCCTTTGGGAAGGGCAGAGGGAGGAGAGGCAGAGGCGCCCTTTGTGGCCATCCTCACAGATTCCTGTAGCCACACAGGGTTCTGCAGAAGATGCCACCAGAGAGTCCTTAACACCAAGGGGTACAGGTGGGAGGCACGAGGTCATCCATGCTGACCCGTGTGGAAAAGGGTGGCAAGCGTTTCCTTGTTCTCGTTATTTTCAAAAGATTTCAAATGCAAAGCATAAAGGGGGAGCACAGGAGGTTTATTTAAGGGGGTGAAGGTCCAGCTTCAGAGAAGGCCGTGGCGATGGGTTGCATTCCAGATACAGGGTCGGGAAGGCCTGCTTCACAGAGTGGGTAATGGTGGTGAGTCTTCCACGTGGGGGCCTCACTCAGCCTGGAAACCTTTCCTCCCCATGGACACGTGTTTGGGGAGGTCGCTATCTCTTTTTCCATCACAGTTTAGTGCGTGGGTGCTGTTCTCCCCATGTTGGAAACTTCCCCCGGGTGCCTAAGAGAAGCCTTCAGGGGGCTACGCACGCAGTGAGCTGGGCCTCGCAACAGTGCTGCACGGGTCTCGCTGCAGTTCTCTAACCACAGCTAAGCAGGGAGCCCCCTCTTTTCATTCATGAGGACCCCTTAACTTTCCCTCAGGTGAGTTCCTGACCTGCTCATGCCTATCTAGCTATCTAACAGACCTAGAACACTCCCCGCCCAACATACACACACACACACACACACACACACACACACACACACACACACACCTGCTGATGCTCTGGGCCCTCTCATGAATGAGTGACTTTTTAAAACTCCCGAGTCAGGTCACTCTCTGAGGGACCCCAAGTTTGGCCCCAGCCCCAGAATTCCTGAAGCCATGGCCACCATTGCTCAGATCTCTTAAGACACAAACCCAGCGCAAGGCCTCCTTCAATTTTGCCTCGTCCACGTCCCTTCAGTCTGTGAGGGCCTTGAGGACAAGAAACACCACCACACCCAGAAACACACTGAATACCTGACAGCAGGTGCCTCCCCCAGCTGCCTCAGCCCCACCTGCAGGCCCAGCCCTCCGCCCCACAGCTGCAGGCCCCGCCTGGCATCTCTGCGCACTCAGAATGGGGGAGAGCAGGCAAGGCTGCCTCCTGTTTTCCCAGGGTGAGATGTCCTGGATCCAGCACATGTCCCACCTTTGGAGAGTTCCAGGGAAGTAGACGACTTGCTAAGCCTGCCTGCGCTGACATCCGACCAGCAGAAGCCTGTCAAGGAAGCAGAGTCACGGGCTCCAGGAGAGGGGCAACAGTGCTGATGGCCTTCTGGGAGCCACAGGAAGACAAGACCCACAGGCACCTCACGGCGGCCCAGGGGGTTCCTGAGTGAGGTTCAGGGAGGAGCCATGGAAGCTCTGGGGTCAGAGGCGGCTGGACCTCAAAGGATAGTAGGACTTGCACAAAAAAGATGAGCGGGAGTGTGCCAGGTGAAGACACTGGGGCAGCAGAGGTGCCACGGCTGGATCCAAAGTGTCCCACCAAAGTCTCACAGATGCTCCTGCACACCCATGATGGAGCACGCAGGCCCAGGCCCGGCTGTGCAACCATGGACAAGTTACTTTATCTCTTAAATGGGGTTGATAACGGCACCTACCGCTATACGCTGGATCTGAAAGGTTCCCCCAGAGGTTCGTGTGCTGCAGGTTTGGTCCCGAGTGCAGCCCAGTTCAGGGGTGAAGCTTTGGGAACTGACTCTGCCCTCCTCCATGAAGGGGGCCAGTGGTGGATGGATGCACAACGGAATGACTGATTAGGAGGCAGGGGCCACTGGAGGAAGGACGTCTCTGCGGGCAGGCCTTTGAAGTTCTATCTCATCCCTGGCCCCTTCCACTCCCCCACCTTCTCTCCCTCTCTCTCTGCTTCCGCTCCCATGAGGTGAGTAGCTGTGCTCCACCCCACCCCCTCCGCCATGACGCCCACCGCAGGCCCACAGCCCTGGGCCCAAGCAACTACAACCAAGACCTCTGAGACCACGAGCCGAAATACATCACTCCTCCTTTAAGACGTTTTTCTCAGCTCTTCTGCCACAGTGCTGGAAAGCTGACTCACACGCCTGCTTCCGAAGACGCTTGTGAGGTTGAAGCACCTTCCTGTTTACGAGGAGTGGAGGGTGATGTTTGGTGACGGGGCGAGGGTGAGCGGTCAGGGTTAGGGTTCCTTATAAAAGCCATCCTGAGGATTATTGCTCTGGTTATTTTGTTGCACAGAACCCTTTTATAAAAAACAGACGCCCCAGCAGGGTTCCTGTCACCTCGTTTCTGCATCTTGGGCGATGTGTTACTTGCCCACTTGCCTGACAGAAGGAGTGGATTCTGGCGGGAATTGGCGAGGTTCCTGCCGGGATGTCCCGTGGGCGTCTCTCGACTTTGCTCAGGAAGGGGTGGAGAAGGGAAGAGGCCACCCCATAGAGAAGGGTGGCTTCTGTTTTCCTGGGACCGAGGAAGCCAGGGCTCCCAGGGAAGCTGGCTGATGCTCCCAAGGAGTCCTCCGGCGCCAGCATCCCTCAGCCCTGCTCCTTCAGCTAACACGTCCTGTCCAGGGGATCCAGGCGGGCGGCCAGCAGCCATGCCCTGGGGGCCTCCAGGGGACAGAACACTGGCTTTTCCCACCTGCAGCTTAGTGGCCAGTGGAGGAACAGATGGACATTCTTTTCTGGATTCTGGAAGGTCTGGGTCACCTGTCCCTCCATCCTGAGTCCCTGCACGGATGATCTGCTGCTGGCTCAGGTGACTGGGGTGGGAAGGGGCCTGGACAACTTGCTCTCTGAGCTTTGAACAGTCAGTGAGCTGAGAGTGGGGGTGGGACACACGCAGTCGCAGGAAGGCGGGAAGGGCAGAGAGAGGACTGGGAGCAGGGGGGAAGAGAGCTCCTATCCTGTGGAGTGTGAGACCTGGTAAGGAAGGCGGGACCAGACTGAATTATTAAATTATATGTTTATAGCTGCACAATTCATAATTGCCAAACTATGGAACCAGCCGGGATGTCCATCAACAGATGAATGGATTACAAAATGATGGGATATATACACACAATGGAATTCTACTCAGCCATAAAGAAGAACAAAATTATGTCATTTGCAGGGAAACTGGTAGAACTGAAGAATATTATGCCAAGATATTCTGAGATTAATCAGTCACAAAAAGGGAAAGGTCAGATGTTGTCACTCATCTGCAGAAGCTAGGGAGAAATTGGGACACAGGAACGACTCCAAAGAAGGAATAACCCCAATGGAAGGGGGTCTAGGGGACGGAGGCAGATGGGGGGAAGGAAACACTACAATGGACATGACGGACACACAAACTTATCAATGTCAACCACTGTGTGGAGCACGGAAGGTGAGGAGGCAGCGGGAGTGGGGTGGGAGCTGGGGGAGGGCTCACCGAGTGCTGCGTGCATGTAAGCCTCTATCACCCTGAACTGCATCACGATGTATGATTACAATGCACCAATAAAAATATTATTATTATTATTATCATCTCTGAGTCCTAGTACTATGGATTTCTGTCATCTAATCCCCACAAAACCCACTATGAGGTCATTGACATCTTTATTCTGCACATGAAGAAACTGAGGCACAGAAAATTTATGTAACCTGTCCAAGGGACAAGGACTCATGGAAAAAGCGTAGGCTGGGGCAAATGGGAGAGGTGCAGTTGCAGCTCAGGGTGGGGCAGGTGGGGTGGGGGAAGGAGGGCCGCCCTGTTCCCTGCAGTTTCCAAGTCCAAAGGGAGCTGGCAGCCATCCTGGTTGGGAGGGGTCAGCCGCTAACTGCTGCGCCTGTGCAGAGCAGAAGAGCTGGGCTGAGGTTTCCCGATGACACTGTAAATCAGGGCTCCTAAGTAAAACCATGACCGGGCCCGGAGCTCTCTGTCTGTTGGTCTGTTGCCCGATGCCACTGTTTGAGACGTTATTTTGAATTTAGTTTATGAGTCCTTCCACTGTAAATCCTGCCTGGAGACGCAAGCCCCCACCCCCGCCCGCCGCGAGGCGCCCCGGGATCCCCAGCCAGGCTGTCCCAGGTCTGAGCTGGGAGGCTTGCTGGCCCAGGCTTAGTGTAGAGGGAGGGGGCTACCTGGCCCCTCCCGCTAATACCCTGCTCATAGCTGACCTTTTGACCCTGAGAAGTTGTCCAGCCTCTGAGATGACCAAAGGTCAGAGGTCCCAGAAGCGCCAGGCCAGGAATATGATGACACGACTCTTCTCCCCTGTTTGCCCCTGGCTCCACCTCTGCCCTCCCCAAACCAAGTGGCATTTAATCTGCTCTTCCAGCTCTGTAGCCCCCACCTCCCCATCCCGCATGAGTTCCTCTGGTTTTATTCCCAGTTCTTCCTTTGTCCTTCTACGCTGTTCTTCTACATTCCTCTCATGTGGGAGGAGCTGGTTCACAGCCTCCGCCCTCTACCTCTCTTAGGGACAGTGTGGACAGGGACCCTCCCCAGGTCAAAGAGCCTTTTAACCATCTGTCCACATATGCCCAGCCTTTCTCTCCTGGAGAGCAGGGACCTGTGTGTCACCTTGGCGTCTGTCCTGCCTTGGTGAGGGGGCTCAGCCGCCTTTGTTAGGGAACCTCCTCGTTTCTGTGGTCTCCACCTCTCTCGCAGTGTGGGAAACACAGAAGGTGCTGCGTAAGTGTTCAGGCTGGCTGAACCTGCCCACCCACCAGGGACAATGCTTGCACCAGTAGCCACCCTTTCAGAGACGCCCTACCTGAGACACTACGGGCTCTTTCTGGGACTGCTCCAGGACGTTGCTGCATGAGGCACCATCCTTGGTGGGGATGGGGGTGAAGCCAGTGACCCTAAAATATCCAGAAATAGTGGGCAGCACATGGGGCAGGGTGGCACAAGGACAGCGAGCCCGATTTCTGTAGGCAAGGGTCTCTGAAGCTGCCCGCCTGCTACCTACTGAAATGCCCTCTGTCTGGATGGGCCAGACTGAAGATGCCAACAGGTGAAACTTCTCCTATCAACCCGCATTGGAAAAGACAGAAGCTCCCACACCCATCAAACCAGATCTTCCCCATAGCTCAGAGCAGTGTTGATCAAACCGTGGGTCATGGCCTATTGGTGGGTCAGGGAATCGGTGCAGAAAGTCACAGCCAGCATGCATAACAGAACAGAACAAGATAGGATAAGACAGAATACAACAGGTAAGATGGCATTGTGCTCAGAATCTTGTACCATGATATTTTTGTCTCTATTATGCATGTATATTTGTATGTGTCAAATGCACAGATTAAGTTGTCGTGTGCAATGTATTTCTTACAGGGGGCTCCAGTCAAGAGTTGAAAACCACTGCTAGAGGTGATCTAGACCAGGACCAAACCTCCCAGCCTCACTGATGTCAGTTGATGCAGCAAATACGCGGGGTGTCCATCTGTGCTAAGGGAGGTTTTGAGCATAGGGTTGATTCGGTGCAGAGCTATCTCCCACCCAGTGTCATAGCAGAGCTTGCTCCGCAGAGTGGCCTTCCCTGGGACCTTGGGGACACAGACAGGAGGTGGTGTGGGGAGCTCAGACCCCAGTGAATGGGCAGCCAGGACGGGAGCCCCAAGCCCTCAGTGCTCCCTGCAGTCAGCCCTGGGGACTGCTCCTCTGCTTTTAGGAGATCAGAAAGCCAAGGATGGGTCTGTGTGATCGCAGGCGAGCTGGCCTCGGGCCTCATACAGCAGGTCCGGGCTGGAAGGGGCCTCAGGAAGCCTCAGCAGCGACCCCATTTGATAAATGGGGGAACTGCAGCCCCATGGGGAGACCAATGGCTGTTTGGGGACTGAGCTAGGAATAGAATCCATGGCTCTTAAAACTTCTCTCTGAGCACTGCCCCCGCCCCCGGCTGCGCAGTCTGCCCACAGAGGTCCACCTGGGCAAGCACAGGCCACAGTGACACACGCTGTCTCCTGGGCTGGGGGCTCGAGGTACCGAGCAGCGGTGAGATTCACGGCACGTTCTCTTACTGGACTTCCACGCAAAGGAACCGCAGCCCTAGGTTTTGCGAGGAAGCTGCTCAGAATGCGAGGACAGGAATGGAGGTGAGGGAGGACCAGGCTTCTCAGCTGCTGGGCAAACAAGAGCCCCAGCTTTACCCACAGTTAGCCCTGGTGGGACAGTCAGGAACGGAGAAGATGACAGGACAAGGGCCAGAAAAGCTGGAGGAGAGGGGCAGAGGGCAGAACCCGCCTCCGGCCTCCTTGTTCAGAATGCAGGGAGCGCAGGCATCTCCCCTCCACCCTGCTGACCTGGGACCTGGGAGCTCCTGAGTGGGAAACCATCATTCCTGCTCCCCTCCATGGCCCCAGGGACCACCCAGTGTCCAGCATCTGGCTCATACAGGTATTTAAGAAATACTTGAAGAATGAATAAATGAACAGATGAGGGAAGGAATAGAATTGAGACCAGACTGTATAGGATCTGGTCTCTGGAAGATGACAGCCTAGCTAGGCCATGGGGGGGGGGAGAGAATTTAAAAATCAATATATGGTAAGAAACAGATGAGGAGTACCCTGAGCTAGGGCAATCACAGAAGGCTTCCCGCCAGTGGTGCTTGCAGCAGGTCAGGTGTATGCAGGCAGAAGGGGAGCCAAGGCAACACAGGGCATTTCAGGGACTGGGAAGCACAGGCCATCTGAGAAGCACAGAAGGCCAACTTCCTAACGCACACCTGAAGGGTGCCGGAGAACTCAGGGTTGGGAGTGGCCAGGTGAGCAAGGGCAGGGTGGGCAGGTTAGCAAGGGGAGGAGGAGAGGGGAGTGGCAAGAGACACATCCCCAAGGGGAAATGGGGTCCACCTGAAGAAAGGGCCCTTTTGCCAGAGCCCTGTGGTCCAGCCAGAGGCAGGAGATCCTGGGAGTCTCTCTTTGCTGCTCCTGAAGCTCGAAGGACCCTTAGCAACTGAGAAGCAGCAGGCACGGGGCCGCCTGTCCTGCCGACACACGCACAACCAGTGCGCAAGAGCTCGGAACAGAAGCCTGCTCTATTTCTGTCGCTGCTGGAGATTAAGACTTCCCTAGAAATTGACAACTAAGCCTCCATTGTACATGCAAACGCACGTGCCCACACGCGCACGTCCGCATCCACGCACACTCCTTTATCCCAAGACGCCCAATCTGGGGCTTGTCCATGACTGCGTCCCTCCAGAGGCTGCAGGTGAGTCTGAGCTGGCCACGGATGGTGTGGGGGTCGGATGGTGTGCACCTGTGTGAGGGGGACTGTGTCACAGGGGGTTCCCAAAGATCTACTTCGAGGTTTTGCTAAAGAGTTGACTGCCCACCAGCAAGCTCCAGCTCCACCTGTGTTTTCCTGGGTGTTGACTGTAAGCTGACAGGTGGTTCATGGGGTCACCTTCATGCACACCTGTAGGAGACCCTACATGGGCCCTTCTCTCTGTCCTGCTCTGAAAATTTCTCCTAACTTGTTCTCGTCCTCTCTCTCCCTCTCTCCCTCTCTCCCTCTCTCTCTCTCCCCCTCTCTCCCTCTCCCTCTCTCTCTCCAGCCTACACACAGGACAATGGCAGGGACATAAGCAGGACCAATGAGTTCCTCTGTCTCCTCTGGGGTCCTCAGGCTGGCTGAGTCCTCACTTGTCAAAGGCAGGAAATACAGGGAGCAGACTCAAAGACCGTCGGGGAGCAGTTGTCTTAGGGGGCTCCACCTGGATGAGCATCACCTGTTGCAATTTTTAGAGCCCATTTCGGAGACCCCAGACATTGGCCTTTGCCCTGGACACTGGGGGCCTGCCTGAGCCCAAGGGCCGTGTCACAAGGAGCCTTGTCTCCCAGAACACTGAGAAACGAGAATAGAAATCAGGGTGGGCGAGACAGGAGGATGTGGAGGAGGCAACACTCTCCCCACAATCTCCTGCCCTGTCCCTGAATTCTCCCCTGCCTCACTAGCCCCACGGTTACCATGGATACTACCCTCTGGTTCAATTTCTTACTGGATACTCCATACACACAACCCTCAGTGTGCCACGAGGGACTGGATTCCAGATACAGAGGATTCACCTTCTCAAACACCAACCAGCACCACGGTCCCCCCACGGTCCAGCACCACGCTCCCCCCCGCCGTGGTCCAGCACCACGCCCCCCCGCCATGGTTCAGCACCACGCGCCTTCCCGCTGTGGTCCAGCACCATGCTTTGAGATTTCCCTCATCGCACTTAAGTGTACAACAAACGTGTGAGGTGAATATTCTTTCTGTCCCCATTTTAGAAGCGAATACACTGAGGTTCAGGGAAGTTAAGTAACTTCCCCTAAATCATGCAATCAGTAAAAGAAAGCCCTGAGATTCCAATTTGGACTCCAATGGAGTCTGAGGCCCAGCTCCTAAACCATGCGTGGGCTTCGAGAATGGTTAGTGTCCAGAAGAGGACACAGGACTCCAAAATTGCAATCTATAGCTCCGTCACGTTCATGGCCAAGAGTCAACAGCAGCAGCTTTCCAAACAACATTTACTGAGGACCCACGATGTGCCCGGTGCTGCTTGACAGCCTGGGGGTACAGGCAGCAAAATGAAGTTCTAGCCCCAGGGAGCTTATAATCTAATGATCCATCCAGTTGCCCAAGCTAAGAACTAAGGTTTATCTTTGATACCTCCTTCTTGTTCACCGCTCCCCAATCTCCTCAAGCGATCATGGAGTCTTCAGCCAGTCCTCCTGATCTTCCCACCTACGTAGCCCTAGTCTAGGCCTACTTCTCTCCATCCTTACCATCATCACAATACAAGATGCCGGGGTCTGTCTCCTGCACTATTCCAATGGTCTCTTCACCGGTCTGCAGCCGCCCACTCCTGCCTTCTTCTAATCAGTTTTCCACAATGTAATTAGAGCGATCTTTTCAAAATGTAAATCCGATTCTCCTTCCCTTAAAATATAATCCTGCACTGCCTTTCCATTGCTCCTAGCAAAAATGTTCCTCACAGCCATGATGCCCGACCTCCCACCCAGCCTCTCCCCACACCACGACCACAGAGCCGTCTCCATCCTCACTGAGGCCATAACCCCCCTCCTTCCAACCTCCCACCCGGGCCTCCTCCACCACCACCACAGTCTCGGCCATCACAGAAGCACGCGTCTGCGTAAGGCAGCGGCCACCCCTACGCGTGCGGCTGCCGACGGAGCTGGAGAGCCCTGCATGGAAGCTCTGACTGATGGAGACACGGACTCAGAAACACAGTCAGCCATCGCCAGGTCAAAGAAAATCCTCAGCAAGACTGCTCTAGAGAGTCTAGACTTCCTCCAACTCTAAGAAAAGTTCTCAGTGTGTCCTTAGAAGGAACACTGCTTCTCCTGCCCTGATAGTCGGATGTGTAACAACAGCCAGGACCATCTGACAGAGAGGCGAAGCTCGAGACAAATCACTACAGGAACACCCCCTCCCCGTTTATATTCAAGTTAAACCCCTGCCACGATGACCTTCGAGAACAGTCTTAAAGAGAAACAGAAAGAGTACATTTAAAGTAGGAAGAGGCAGGCCCGTCTCCTTGAGCCCTCAGAATATTATGTGTGGAGCTCCTGCCTCCCCGAATTTCAAAGATCAGGAAACAGAAGAAGAGAATCAGAGAGTAGACACTCGATCAAGGTCATACTTCAAATCCTAAGGACAGCCAGGATGCAACGCAGTCCTTCAAGTCCTCAGGACTCTGACGACCCTGGAGCAAAAGGGGACGGAGACGGGAGCCAGGCAAGAAAGAATGTGCTGCCGGGGCCCTCGTCCCTAGCTCCGGGGAGGAAAGGACAGGACACCTTTCCTCTGGGTCTCCAGTTATCCTCCAAAGCTTAGAGAAAAAACAAAATGGTGCTCACAGCCCACTCCCAGCCAATGTGGTACAGTTGTGAGGGACAGGCCTTTCTGGTTGTGGCTGCCTTTTTTTGTGTGTGAAAAGAGGAAGCAAGAAGAAATCCCCCTCAACCCCAGCCCCTAAAGGGCACAAGGAAACAGCCTGGCCGCTTCATCACACAAAAACTGTCTGGATTCTTAGCTTCCTCTCTGTTCTCCTCTTCCCCTCTTCCCTTCCGAGTCTCAGCTCCAGACCAGACATGGGACCCCAGGCAATGGAGCTGGAGAGGCTAACCGACATGGAGCCCAACATGGAGCCCGGGAGCGGGAGAGAACCATGGGCAGAGTGGACTGGCGCATGGGCACGTCTCTTTCTCTCTTCACTGTTTTGGGGACTTTGCATACAATTGCCCATTTCCTCCCCCAGCATCCCCGCCCTGAGGGATGCTGAGGGAGGATGGTGCAGACCCAGCCCGGCTAACCTGGGGGTGCTGGTGGGGTGTCACAGGCAAGCATCCCACAGGGACTTCCTCATGGGTGAACTCACGGAAAATCCATGGTATTCTTTGATGCCTGTAAACAGCCTGAGGAAGCACGGGGATGCCCAGGCTAACCGCTCTGTGAGCTGCCAGATAATCAGTTTATCCCCGAATATGTGACAATGAGATCTTCCTCTCCCTCTTTTTCTCTCCTACAAATTGGTTTTTGCCTTTGATAGTTGTCAGCAATCTACTGACGTCCCTCTCCTAAGAGATGTGTGTGCAGATAACCGAGAGTCAAGTCTTGCTCTTGACCAACGTCTGGGCTGCTGTCGCCTCCCTGGGAAACTGCCCCAGGCCGCCCTGCCACAGTGCAGTCAGAACTCACAGGACTCGGTTCTGCCCGTGTACCATGAAACGCCTGGTCTGTGGGCCTGGGCGGCTGAGTTGGCCCGCAGGCCTTGGGTCCTGCAGCTTCTCTGCACCAGGGGATTTTCATGCATCTCAGCTCTTACCACAACCCCCAGGTAGGTAAAGAACAAGAAAGTTGTGTGTGAGGGTGGCTCCTGGTCCTTCTCAGGAGATGAGGACGCCCTGCATGCTCTATTTCCTGTCCTGTTCCAAATCCTTCTCTAACACTAAGAAACACAGTCTTAAAGCCTATGGTATCCTCTGAATTGGATGACCCATTCGAACCTGTGACCCGCACTGGTATCACTGGACTAACCACATGTCACTCGGTTGTCACCCCATCCTTACAGATAAGGAATCCAAGGCTCAGAGAGGTCAGATGGCTTGCTCAAGACCAGATAGCTAGTACGCAGCAAAGCCAGGCTGGCGCCCCGGCGACACTCCACTGCCTCTAAGGGGTGGCAGAGAGTGTGGTTCAGCAGGAAGGACCCAGGCTCTTTGTCAAGAGCCTACTTTGCCATCCGAAGGCGGCTCTGAGGCCCACACCCCACGTCGGAGGACACGCAGACCATTGGAGGGAACTCGCTGGTAGTCAGGAAGTGTGTTCCCACCCAGGACCCAGGAGATAGGGATGGAGAAAGAAGTGCTAAGGATGGAGCCTGTGGCTTCCCGGGGGACCAGCCTGGCATGTGGCAGGAAGGTGTTTAGCCCTCAGTGCTGGGAAGGCACCTTCAAGAACGAAGCGGGCCTGGGAGGCCTCCAGGTTGAACAGCATCTCAGGACCACGGGCTGTGGCTGGAGCACTGTCACCGTGGCTGGGGAGTCCGGCTTTGAACCCAGGCAGAATAGCCCATGGGTGGGCAGGACCGAATGGGGTTTCCATCAGCCCAGAGTGGCAGTCTGGTACTCTGATGCCAGGGAGCGGCCCTGCCCAGCGTCAGACACACCGAGGCGGATGAAGCATGTCTGTCGCTGTCCCTGGAGAAGCCTGGCCTTGAACTGCCAGGCCATGGCGGAGGGTCCTGCACTCTGAGCCCCATGCCTCCTGCCACACTTACGGTCATCGCCCTCTACCTCATGCCCAATCTCCTTAATAGCAAATCGGACATTGTTGATCCGGGCTTAAAGGCCTTCCAGGGGCCCTGGCTTCCCACAGAGCCTAAGCTCCTCAGCCGGGTCTGCCTGCCCCTTGCCTCGCCCTCCACGCTCCCTCCTGCCTGCTCCCGCTCAAGTTCTTGGGCTGTGCGGCTGCCTCTCCTGCCGGCGGTTCTCAGCTATGGACTAGAGTCCCAGGGGAGCTTTGAAACTCCAGCTGGGGTGGGCGACATCCAGCCCAATAAAATCAGACCCTTGGGGTCAGGCCTCAGGCCTCGGCGTTTTCAAAGCCCCCAGGTGACTCCAGCGTGCAGCCAGGACCAAGCCTCTGCGCTGTGACCCACGCTAGCCTGTTCCCTTGAGGATTCAGCCCAGGTGTCTCAGCCAATCATCAAATATTTATTGAGTTGGGCACTATTCTAAGCACTGGATATAAAAATAATAATGATAGCTAATATTTATTGAGCACTTGCCATATGCCAGATACTCTGCTAAGTGCTTTACATATATTAACTCATGGAATCAAACCGCAGCTCTATGGGGCGGGGACTATTCTTTTCCCCATTATACATATCAAGAAACAGGGACACAGAGAGGTGAAGCGACTTCCTCAGAGTCACGCAGCTGGTGAGTGATTCAGTGGCATTTGTGCACAGGCAGTCTGAGCCCCAGTTTGTGCTTTTAACCCTGTACCACCCATTCTCCATTCCTGCCTTGCATTACCCACAGGCTGCAAAGAGAATCAATAAACAAGCAAATATAGGGTATGGGAAGGGCCATGGGGGGTTGCTAGAGCCGCAAGGAGGCCAAGCCTAGACCCAGTGTCAATACCTAAGCCGGCAGCTGCAGGACGGGGAGAATCTAGCCACGAGGAAGGGAGAAATGGTGCTCCAGGCAGAAGGCCAGGAGGTAGGGAAGAGCACTGTGTGTTCTGGGGACTCTCCAGGTCTAGGCCGGGACAGCGGGGCAGAGAAGGGAGAGGAGAGAAGCGCATGGAGGGAGCCCTGGGCCTTCTCCTTTACAGACCTTGCCCAGACGGGATGTGGCACCCACTACGGCCCCCAGCAGAGCTCCCACCCCTCCCAGAGGCTGAGCCCCTCTCCGTGGTGGTGCTGGGAAGGCCAGCTGAGCTGCAGATCATCTGCAGCAGCCAAGCCCCCTCCCTTCCCCCACCCCAGCCAAGCCCACGAGGCAGGGTGGGAGGGAGGTGGCCACAGCCTGCCCCAAATAGCAGAATCCCAAGATGCCAGCGGCTGGAGGCTTTAAATAGCTCGGGCCATGGGGCGCTGGCTGCTCCTCTGGGCTCTGACAGGGAGGGAGGGGCCGGGTCTGGAGAGGAGCCTCTGTGGCCCACCCTCTGCTCCTGTCACTACCACCAGGTGGCCTCAGAGCCACGTGATGTCCCCAACGCTTCCAAATCTGAGGAGGGCAGAGGCAAAGGGGAGGGGCCAGCTGGTGGCTGAGCTGAGCTGGGCTGGGCACCAGGTTTCCAGACTCCCTGCCCAGTGCTCTCTCCGCGGCTCTTCTAAGCAGGTCCTCTGCCCTCGCGGCTTCTGGGAGCAGGATTCTCTCTGGAGCTGCTGAGCAGAACACCCAGAGCAGGGCGGCCCACTGGCTCCTGGAAGGGGCAGCGGCCAGGCCCCCGGGGACAAGCAGCAGCCCTCCCCACAGAGAGTGCTCTGCCTTCACATTCTGCTAGTGTTGGGATGGTTGAGGGTGTAGGGCCAAAACCCTCTCTGCTATTACTTACCCTCTCTCTGCCAGTTTCCTCACTAAGGAAACCAAGGCACTGGTGGGCAGAGGGAGCTAGAGATGAGCCACAGTTAAGTGTCCCTGTGTCCTACGGTGTCACGGGGACTGAAGGAGTTAGTAAACGAAGGTGCTCAGAACAGCGCCTGCCATGCAGGAAGTGATCATCCATCGTGAGTGTGGGTGGGTGGAACTGCCCATGTCCTCATCAAGGGGCCCGGACCAAACTCCAATTCACAAGCACACTCGCGCCTCAGTTTCCCCATCTGTTAAACAGGGAAGCAGTTTCTCCCTACAAGTGGTTTGAAGACAAACACAAGGACCCTGGAAAGCGTTTGGAAGTTAAAAAAGAAAGAGGTTCCTGACAAGCGGGCGGCTTGATGGACAGGTGTCTCCACGGCAGGGAAAGGGGCTCATAAATCACCCCCCCCCTCAGCAGGCCGTCTGAGTTTTATGGGCCCTGGGGCCCAGGCCACTTTCCTGAAGTTATTGAGAATTTATAGACTCATCACTGTCCTTCCCAACGCTTATTTAGTTGCCTTAAATGCAAGCCTGGTGTTACTGGTGTCTCTGCGGCCTGACCAGGAAGGAGCGGCCTGTTTGGCCTTAGTCCCCAGCGGGTGGGAGGAGGCAGCTGATGTCCGCAGAGAATGCTACTCAGCAGCTGTGCGCCAGCAGGCGGGCGGGCGCCTCCCCTACCTGCTGGGCAAGGACCAGACAGTGACAACTACATCACGTGAAATAGGGGCAGCCAAGGAACAGAAGGGCCGCCCCCACCCCGTATCTGGCCTGCTCCCTGCACATCTGGCCCTGTGGGGACCAAGACCAAAACACCTGCATATGAATCTGAACAGGAGCAGAGGGGGTGGGGTCCCCATTTATCAAACACAGGGACAACTGTGAGAAGCGCCAGATGAGTAACCCTGAGGAAACCTAATCCTGTTTATCACGTACCAGTTGTGTAGCTGTGCGATTTTATCTAAGGAGCCTGGCTTCTCTGAGCTCCAGTTTTCTAATCTTTAAAAGTACCTGCCCTGAGTACTCCATGGGCCACTGGGATGAGAAATGAGACCATGTTCAGGCGCAGGGAATTTGGAAAGGAGAGGAGGGGAGCTGCGGTGGGGGGTCAGGAGTGAGGAGCGCTGCAGCCAGACAGCCTGGGCTCTACCCCAACCCAGCTGGGCGACCTTGAGCCAGTGGCTTTACCTGTCTGTGTCCAGTTTCCTCTTCAGTATAATTTGGTTATGAATGCCTAATTCACAGAGGTTTTGTGAGACAGAAATAAAATAGCATGTATGTCTAAAGTCTGCCAGGGCTCTATAAACACATGCATCGAAGAGAGGCACCGTGCCCACGGATGTCTAGGGCGGTTAGGGGCATGGCACTGGGCATCAGACATGAGGGGTTCGATCCTGGCTCAGTCACATGTTTTCTCTGTGACATCCCAGTGGACCTGGGACTGTCCTGATTTTAAAACTGAAAGTCCTATAGCCCGGGAGTCCCCGCATTCCCAGCAGACCGAGACCGGCAGTTCCATTGCAGTCTCGTGGCAATTTGGAGCTTCAGGCTCCGCATCTGCACGAGGGGAGTTAGCATCTACTTCGCAAAGGGAGCTGGGACACAAAACAAGAGCATGCGTCTAAATTACACACCCTCCCCCAACACGCTGGTAGCAAGTGCTCAACATGCACCGTGCACAGGTGCTAGACCACTCTGGAGCTACGTGCTCAGTGCTGGGGAACTGGGACTGGTGTTCACCCCGTTTTTCTGAAGAGGACACCGAGGCTGGAGGAGAGAAGTGATTTGCCCCAGTCACACAGCTCCTAGGTGGTACTGCTGGGACTGGAGTCCAGGCTGCCTGGCCCCTAGAGCCCCCGCGTAGCCGGTGCTCGATAAACATTAGCTAATAACAAGAGAGACAGAAGTGTGTGACCCGTGACCCCTCTGAGTCACGTCCCCAGTTTGTGTCTAGGCAATGAGCATGAGTTGGTGAGCCCGGGCCCCTGGGAGTAAGTGTAAGGGTCACTTTAGCTGTCATACTTATGTCCTAAGGACCAATTAGCAAGGACAGCGTGGAGAGAACAGGACAAGGAGACTCCAAGGGACCCAAAGCCTCTCTTCACTGCAGATGGCACAGGGACCCCCACTCCTTCGGGAATGGCAGCCTCCCCATCCCCGCCTGAAGCATCCATGCTGTAGCGTGCCACGCAAGGTGGCCCGGACTCATACTGCAGCGACGTCCTGGGGTGGGGAGTGCGGAACCCGGAGAGGAGGGCTGCCCACCGTGGTCAGATTGGCCCCGGGGATGCCCGCAAGCCTCGGTGCAGACCCAGGAGCCTCGGGCAGGTCCACGGGGGGGCAGTGCCAGCGAGGCCTGTGAGCTTGTGTGCCCTGGACCCAGCCCGGCTTAGGATGGGCCTGGACCCCAACCAGCTGTGCCTCTGATTACAAGCGAAACCCAAGGAGTACTGCACATGGCGGTGGTGAGGGGCCCTGTGGGGTCAGGACAGTGGCCTTCCGTGGCACAGGAAGGAAGGAGGGCAGACAGCCCAGACAGCCACTGAGCCTCCCGGCCAGGGCTCCCGCCACCCCTGCTAGGCTCCTGCCCTCGCTCAGGGCAAAATGACGGCCACTGTGATCCTAGTCACCTGTGGATCTGCTACCAGGCCCCCTAAACTGTTCCTTTGTGAAGAGAAACTACGCTGAAATTGAAGATGTTCGAGGACAGGAAAGTCGCCTGTCACACTGCAGAGCCACCCCGCCCAGTCCTCACTCCCCCGCCCCAGCCAGACCCAGAACCGCAGAACAAGACAGCAGGAATCGTGGCTGCGAGTGTGGGCTCAGGAGCCAGCTGCCTGGGTTTGAATCCAAGCTCTGCCCTCCGACTAGCTGTGTGACCCTGGGAAAGCTGCTTAACCCCTCTGGGCCTCTACTTTCTCACCTGTAAAATGAGCTAATAACAGGACCCACCACACGGAATGAATGTTGAGGATAGAATGAGTAGTACAGAAAGCTGACATTAGAAGGCGCCGGGCTCACAGTTAGCATGCAACACCAGAACCACTCTTCTTATGGTACAATATAACATAATGCGAGCACGGCCTGGTCATTCCATTAGCCCCTCTGAGAGCCAGTGTCCTCGCGTTTAAATGGAGACGAGTCTGTGGCCCTCCTCCTTCACTGTCATGGGGTCCGGAGGAGATACACAAGGCTGCCACTCAAGCTTTCAAATGTATAAAGTGCTGCATACAGGGAAGGGATAAATATTATGTGTACTCTAATAAATACACGGCAATATAAACACGGTCCTATAGGTAACACGATACGATGTAAGATAATACCCTACATTAAAAACAGAATCCAGAGAGACAAGACCGATGGGACGAAGAGACAGCCAGGCAGAGAAAGGCCGAGTGAGATGGGGACCGAGCACAAGGGCTGAACCGAGAGAGCAGGGAATCAATGCTGTACTGTAATTTAAAAACCAATATACAGTAAATATCAGGCGGGCGTTGCAGAGCGGCAGCACGGCAGGGTGGCCCGGCCCAAGATAACTCACACCCCGAGCCGGGCCAGCCACGGAAGCACCCCGCTGGCCTGTGCTGTAACTCGTGATCCATTGCTCTCTCCCCGCCCGGTTTATCCAGGAGCCTCCACACCTGCCGCGCCTCCCAATTAGGTGCGGTATTTACATAGCCTGAGATTTATGGAGCAGGTGGGTCACAGAGCCCTGGAAATGGGCTTGGAGCCCCAACTTCTACCCCTCAGAAAAAAGCCCAGGCTGGAGCTCCGCTCCCAGCAGCCTGGCTTTGTGCCTGGAGTGGATTTGTGCTCCCCTGGGTCCCATTCTGGCCTTCACTGCCCCTCCCTCCGGTCCCCTCCCTGTGGCCACCCACCAACCCCATTATTGCCCTGTACCTCACCCTGTCCACCAACCCCATGATCTGTTCCTGTAGCCGTCTCCCCCACACCCGCTATGAGTTCCTGAAAGCCCAGCCCACAGCATCTCGTCCTTGGGTCTGGGTTCTCCCTACTATAGCCCTTTGCCTGCTCCCCTGGGTGAAGGGCTGCAAGGCCCCAGGGCATGTCCTTGCCCAAAAAGCTTTCACAAGCTGGGCATGGTGGCCCATGCCTATAATCTCAGTACTTGGGAGGCCAAGACATGAGAATCACAGGCTCAAGACTAGCCTCAGCAACTTAGTGAGACTCTCAGCAACCTAGCGAGACCCTGTTTTGAAACGGACAATTTAAAAAAAGCTTTCAGCTCCAAAGCTCAAGGAATCCCTCTGCCCACCACCAGAGCTGCCCTAGGGCAAGGCAGCTGGGGAAGGGGCAGGAGTCAGGGCCCAGGGATGTGTGTCTCTGACCTCCCCACACACCAGGCCAGGAGGAATCACCGGCCTCCTTTCTTGATAGAGGCTTCCCAGTCTAGGGTCCCCACCCTCTGTCCCCTCTAAGGCCCCCACGCAGTCCCCCCACCCCGCAGCACATTCACCAGCCCTAGAAGGTGGGTGCCATTGTCACTCCCCATCCCAGGACATTCGTGACAGTTCCCAAAGGCCCCAATGATGCAGGTCCTATGGCCCCGCCTCTAACTCCCAGCCGCGCCTGCTCCTGAGCCCCGTGCAGACCCCACCTAGGCACGCGAGCCTGGAACGCAGCGTGGACTTCCATCCCCGCTGTGGCTTGCTTTCCCAGTCCAGTCCTGACCCCATCAGCCATCACCACCCGACACCCTCTGCTCCCAAACTCCCATGACCCCTTGGCTAAACACAGTGTGGTTGTAAAGTACAATGAAAACCCCCATTGGAAGGGGAACCACTTAATAACCTCTGTGCCTCAGTTTCCCTCATGTAGAATGGCCATGCAGAAATCATGAGTCTGTGTCCTGCCTGCCTGGTAGGATTAGTGGAAAGGTCAAACGAGATCGTGAAGAAGAAGAGATCATGAAATCCTGCAAGCTGCCGTGTACCGTAAGGGGCAGTTATCTGAGGAGGACAGCTTATGTGAGCACAGTGGTCCCTCCCAAAAAACAGCTCTGCTGTTTCCACGACTACCACTACTAGCTCATGCTTAGTGTTCAGCAAGTGCCGGGCACTGCTCCAAGGACTTTGCATCTAGTCATTCTTTTAATTCCTCTGGCAGCCCTATGACTAGGTACTATTGTTACCCCCACTTTGCAGATGAGGGGACTAAGAACAAGAGAGAGTAAGCTACTCACGTTCATACAACCAGGGAAACAGAACGCAATCGTGGCCCTAGGAATGAGGCCCAGGTAGACACACACACACTCCCTACCTAACAAGGACGCTACCTTAGTGCCTTAGTGTTCCCCAATAATACGCCATGTTTATCTGTTCATCCTTGTCATAGACATAAACTTCCCAAGGACAAGGGAAGGCCTCCCCTCATCAGATGAAAACTTTTCCAGCACAAGGAACATGCTTTGCCCACTAGAACCACCCTGGGGTCACAAGCAGACTCGTGCCTCCTGCAGACCGAGGACCTGCAGTCCTCCCCCAAGTACAATTCCTCATTTGTCATGTGCTTAGAAGCTGTGACTTTAGACACAGGGTCCGGGATTTATGTCTATTCTAAGGTCTCTCAGTTCTCCTTCCCAGCTCAGCCCTTATGACGCAATTACCCAGGCCAAGAAGAAGATTAATGGTTCCTTTGGGGCCAGCTGCCCCTAAATTGGGACCATGACCCCAATCTCTTCATCCCATCAGTTTCTATCTTGGTGAGATGGTAAGATGTCAGTTTAATGTTGGGGTGGGGAGAGGGATCTAGGAAAGCAACTTGAGAGTCTGCTTTTAAGTGGTCTTCATTACCAATACACCACCACCACCACCACCACCACGACCATCATCATCATCATCATCACCACTCTACCATCAGTATCAGCATCCTCATTATCATCGTTATAGCCTCCATACCATATCATCACCATCATCACTAGCCAACCATCGTCATCACTACCAACACACCATCAGGATCACCTTCATCATCATCATCATCATCATCATCACTAACACACCATCAGGATCACTTTCATCATCACCACCATCATCATCATCATCATCATCATCATCACCATACCGTAGCATCACTAGCACACCACCACCATATCATCATCATCATCACTCCCAACACACCATCAGGATCACCTTCATCATCATCATCATCATCATCATCACTAACACACCATCAGGATCACTTTCACCATCACCACCATCATCATCATCATCATCATCATCATCATCATCATCATCACCATACCGTAGCATCACTAGCACACCACCACCATATCATCATCATCATCACTCCCAACACACCATCAGGATCACCTTCATCATCATCATCATCATCATCATCACTAACACACCATCAGGATCACTTTCATCATCACCATCATCATCATCATCATCATCATCACCATACTGTAGCATCACTAGCACACCACCACCATATCATCATCATCATCACTCCCAACACATCATCAGGATCACCTTCATCATGGCCATCATTACCATCATCATCTCTATACCATAACATCATTGCCAGCACACCATCAGGATCACCATCATCTAGTGATGATTCATTAGAAGGCCATCATCATCATCATCATCATCATCATCATCAACATCACTACCAACACACCATCAGGATCACCTTCATCATGGCCATCATCACCATCATTATAACCTCTATACCATAGCATCATCACCATCCTCACCAGTGTGAACATCAATATCAACAGCATCATGAGCATCATCATCATCATCACTACCAACACACCATCAGGATCACCTTCATCACCAACATCATCATCATCATCATCATCTTCATCACCTCTATACCAGAGCATCTTCACTATCATCACCATCATCACCATCGCGCCATCAACATCAACAGTGTCATAAGCATTATCATCATCATCACTACCAACATACCATCAGGATTGCCTTCATCATCACCATCATCATCATCATCATATCATGTGTATACCATAGCATAGCATCCTCACCATCATTACCTTTGTCGTCGTCACCATCATCATCATCACATGTATACCATAGCATCCTCACCATCATCACCAGTGCACCATCAACATCAACATCATCATGAACATCATCATCATCATCACTATCAACACACCATCAGGATGGCCTTCATCATCACCACCACAATCATCATCATCATCATCATCTTCATCTTCATCATCACCTCTATACCGTAGCATTATAACTCTCATCACCATCATCATCATCATTATTACCTCCATACCACAAGCATCACCATTATCCCCAGCAGCAGCTGCAGCAGTGACACTAACATCACCACCACTGTCAGCTATACATCAAGCCATTATTCACGTGTGACCTTTGGCTGAGTCCTGCACAAACACGTACACATGCATGCATAAGAATGCAGATGAGGGCGGGCACCAGAAACCCCACCACTGGTTCTGCCAAGTCCTAGCGTCCATTGACAGGGCTGAATAAAGCGCAGAAGGATAAGTCAAATGAAGGATGAGACGAAGGCTGTATGAACTGGAGAGATGATTCATCTTTGTAGCATCCGCCTGCTAGGTAGCACGTAATAGACATTCAATAAATGTTATACTGAACAGGGGAGGACTAGTGAGTGTCAAGTCATGGAAGGGATGAATGAAAGAGGACGGGCTTGATCACCACATCTTATACTATCAGGGTCTCTGGACCTTAGAGCTTGAGGTGGTGGAGGAAAGAGCAAATAAAAGGAAACCTCACCCCAACAGCAGGCACCAAAATACAGAATTATAGCCTCAAGAGGTGGGGTGGGCTGAGACCATGAAAAATGGCCTGTTGATGAGAAACAAAGTTTGACCCCTAATGAGCACCGTGAGAAATGGTGCTGAGAAGTCTTGCCTTGACCCTGAGGACAGGAGCGGCCAGCCCTCTCTGGCACTCCACCTCCATGAAAATGAGTCAGAATTGAAGCTGGAATGCTCATGGGGCAGACCCAGGATTGCACTTCCCAACTGCTGGTGTGACGTGAGTAAAAGCTCCCAGTGGGCTGAGCCCCAGGAAGAAAGGCATGAGCACCGAGCAGCCCCAGGAGTATGTGCATGTCCTGACTGAGAAGAAGGAAGGGCTACAGGGCCAGCTCCACCTCCATCCGCAGTGTGCGAAGCTCCCTGGTCCCGAGTTTCCCACCATCAGCCCAGGGACAAAATATGCCCTGTTTTCCAGGTGTTCTACAGAGCAGAAAGTGGTGCTCTGCAGGGATAGGGAGCCTCTGGGCAGCAGCCAGGAGTCTGGGTTCTCCTCCTGACCCTGCTACCTGCATGCCTTGCTCAGATCTGAGCCAGTTTCCTCATCCGCAGAGAGGGCAAGCCCCTGCCTTACCAACTGGTGCAGAAGGCTATGGGGTGGCAGAAATGCTCTCTGTAAAGTGGACAGTGCTCTCTGAGGGAGAAGCAGAAGCAGAAAGGGAGAATTGAAAGGGAGTGTGCACATGTGTGTGCACACATGAATGTGGGAGTGCACATGCATAAACACACACAGGAGTGTGTGTGGGTGTATATCCACATAAGTATGAGTATGTGGCTGTGTCTATGTATGTATGGCTTGTGGGGGTATGGATGTGTGTGAGTGTGAGCATGTGGACATGGGGAGACTTATGGGTATGTGTGTGTTTGCATGTGTGTATGTGCACACACACGTGTGAATGGGGGAAGGAGGAGATGCTCCAGTTCAGACTGCACCTCTAGATCCTGGTCATCTGAGACTGAACCCTGTCATGGAGTAAGGTCACAGAGCAATCCTGGGGCATCGAGCAGACGGAAGCATCAGGTATGTGGTGTCTGGCAGAAGCAGGTGACGAGGTCACAGGACCCCGGCCAAGTCACTTCCAGGGCCTAGAAGGTTCAGCATGTGTAGCTCTGCTCTGAGACTGGCTCATAAACTCATGAATCAAAGGGCCAATGGCTGGAACTGGAGAACAGCAGCCCCTGCTCCATGGGGAAGGAAGGGAAGGGAGAGGGAATGGCCAGTCGCCAGGGCGGCGCCCAGCAGAGCTGGGAGGAGAGCTCACCCAGGCTCCCCTGCACCCCAGAGAGTACTCCATGACCAGCTCTTGGTACTCTGTCCTGTAGATCCCTAACCTTTACCTCCACGACTCAGGTTACCGTTCATCCTCCTCCCTTCTGCCCCAGGTCCCCGCTTTGCTACGGGGGACACTGGATCAACTTTGCCTACCCAGGGATCTCCAGCACCTTCTTAGGATGACAGAGCTTCACCTTATCATCCTTTGGGGGCATTTCTAAGAGTTTCCAGGGGTACAAAAGTCAGGCATGCCTTTACCTCCATTGCCATCATCTCCTAGACCCCCACACCTCTCTCCCGTCAGTTGCTGAGTCCCAAATTACAGCCTGAACCCAGCTCATTCTCCAAGCTTCTCCAAATCCTTCAAACTGGGTGACCACATGTCACACACTCTGGACACCAGATCATGTAACAGTGAGGCCTCATTTACAACTATTCTGAAATAGGAGCCTCCACGAACTCCCGCGCTAGGGACCATAGTAAATACGCCCTTCCCCGGCTTATTTGACTAAAGCTTCCTTATCAGGGGGATGGATAAGGGGGGCAGCTGGGAAGGACAGCACTGGCTTTGGAGAAAATGAATAAGAAGTAAGTAGGAGGAGGGGGAGGGGAGATGGGAGAACCAAGCAGATTTTGCATCCCCAGGAGGCGTATTCGAGGCCTAGTTAAGGTAAGCAGGAGAGACCCCTGCCCTGCTGAGGGGAGAGGGTCCAGGAGGGAACTACGGAGGGAAGAGGGGTTGAGAGGGACACTCTGCTTTCTGTTTCTACATGTTGGGTCTGGCTGTCTGGGCCGTGGCTCGGCTCCTGTGGAGGGTGAATTAATATAGGACATGCCAACAATAAATGTGTTGAGCCCTAAAGAGCCCAACTTTGGAAGTCTGCAACCTCCTATGTCTCAAGGCTGTCCCGTTCATGCAGGACAGCCACCAGGGAGGCCTGCTCTACTGCAGGCAATCCCATGAAAGTTGATAAGTTGCAGGTGCACAGTTTTGCTCCTTAGTCCTCTTTGACACCATTTAACACCCATGTCTGGTCTCCACAGTTTCAATCTGTCTCTCAGGTAGTCTGACCCCCACCGCCCTTGGTCCTTGGGGATAGTCAAGGAAGCAGACCCAGGTCTGTCCAAATCAAAGATGCTCTGGCTCTCCTCTGCTTGGAGGCAAGGCCATAGCCAGGGGTCTCCTTGGTCACATCCCGCACGTTCTCCACATCCTGCACTCACAAGGCAAGAAAATGACCCAGGAAAAGAAAATGGACTGGTAGATCGTGCACGCATGCGTAGACCAGGCCGTTACTTAAAATTCCTTGAAGGCTTTGGTTTGGACTCAGTGGTTTAACAAGCCAGGTGACCTAGAACAGAGTTATCTCTGGCTTTGGCTGCCCATCTCTTTCCCTTTGGCCTGTTTGAGGGAAGTGCCTTGTGTATACGGGCCGTGCATCCAACCCTGGCCCCATCTCCCTCCTCCATCTAGAACAGAGATTCCTATTCCGGAGGTCTGGGCATGGGATTCTGTGTCACCGACCTGTTCCTGGCTGAGCTGCTGGTTCACGGCCCCAGCTGGGGGTGGCATGGTGCCAGCAACTCCCTGCTCTCCTGGTCCCTTTCTGGGTTCTCCCTGCCCATTCATCTACCTCTTCTACTGCCCCCTCTTAGCCCTCAGGCATGGATTCTCAGCAGAGGCAAAAATTGGTTCTTGGTGGGGAGGCTAAAAAAAAGTTCATCTTTTGATACATGAAACACAGATATGCACATACTATATAGAGATATAGAGATATAGAGTATATAGTGGTATTAAAATCTCATGGGAGGCATGATCAGGAAAAAGTGTCTAAAAGCCTCCTTCAAGGGAGGGATAGTGGAAAGATGGAGAAACAGTGGTCTGAGGAAAGTGCTCTTTCTGCCCACTCGGTGCCCTTTTCCTTGGATGACAAAAGTCAGGGAAGTATGTGCCAACATGCCCCTGCTAGCTGCCTACTCTCCACCAACTCTCTGGACCTGTCCCTCCTCTGCAGGACCACCCTCTACCAGCAGGCACAGTGGCCACCTGCCTGTCCTGTCAACTTATTGGTTAACCACAGTTCTGTAGGAAGCTGATCCACAGACACCCACCTTCGATGCCCCCAGGCCTGGGTACTTCTACCTTTGACATTCTGCTGTCTTAGTCTAAATGAGGAAGGGGTCACAGATACAACCCTGTGCACTAAAGGACGCGTTCAGTTTCTGAAGTGCAAACACACGTGCTGCATGGTCCTTGCATCCCGAGGGGGCGGGCTGGCATCCGGAGTCTGGCCTTGGAGGGCTGGGACTGGCCCTGCCCTCATCACACAGGACAGAGGTAGCCTAGCGCTTCCTCCACCATCCTGTCCTGCTCACAGCTCAGGGGTGCCCTGCCGACTTTCTGCTGGGAGTTTCTAAACCCCTGAATGTGGGTGCTGTCCCTGAGGAAGGCTGGGGGGGGCAGGACTGTCTGATGGAAACTCTGAAGTTGCCTTCTCAGCCAGGGCAGCGGGGCTCAGAGAGGTGCCCACCCACGGTACCCGCCACTCCTCACCCTGGGGGAAGAGGAGTCAAGGGTGTGGGCTTCGAAGTCCGGCAGACCTGAGCGCTGAAGACCTGGCAGGCGCCCAACTTCCCAACATCAGTTTTCTCACCTGTCAAGTGGAGATCATACCTGGCACTTTCACCGGATCATGAGAATTCACCAAGATATTAATGAGAGGCTCTTAGCCCTGTGTCAGCACATACGAAGCGATGAAGAAACTGTCCGAAGAGAGCCTAGGAAAGTTCTCAGAACATCCATCCGACCTCTTCATCCCAGAAACTCCCTGAATCCCACTCACCGCTGAGAAGTGAAGAGAAAACAAAATCTGCCTTCTAAAGAATTAAAGTTAAGCCAGGCATGGTGGCACACACCTGCAATCCCAGTGCTCAGGAGGCTGAGACAGGAGGATGGCAGGTTCAAAACCAGCCTCAGTGACTTAGGAACTCAGCAACTTAGTGAGACCCTGTTTCAAACCAAAACATAAAATGGGCTGGGGGTATAGCTGGGATGTACAACATCTCTGGGTTCAATTCCCTGAAAGAATTAAAGTCAGAATTCTATAGTGACACATGTTTATACATTCACAATAGCCAAGTTATGGAACCAACCTAGGTGTCTATCAATGGATGGATGGTTAAAGAAAGAAAACGTGGTATAGATACATAGTGGAGTTTTACTCAGTCATAAAGAAAAACAAAATTATGTCATCTGCAGGAAGCTGACTTTAGTTAGTTTTGATGGGCTGTTGCCATTCCTGAAATCCTTACCTCCTCCAGGAAGCCCTCCTAATTATTCCCACCCTGAGCGGGCTGGCCATGGATGCCCTCCCTGATCCTATCTTCAGACCTGATCCATAAAAAGTATGTTTATTTAGGCCTGCCTCTTATGACTAGACCACCTTTTCCTGTGTTCTAGTTGGTTCTTTAGTTAGCACGTCTGGGTCTGAGCCTTCTCCTAGACTGAGGGTGCCCAGCTCTGCAGACTAGATTCAGGTCCACACACAGGCCCTGCCCAGACCCCAGGAGAACGGTGTCCATCCACACAGCCTGGTCCTGACACCCTGGGGAGTGGGAGAGAGTCCGGGACGAGAGGCGGCGGCCGGTTCTGGGGGTGTTTCACACTCAGCCTCCGACAGGGAAGGGGAAGAAACGATGGCTGTAAAACACCACGCCTCTGCTTCCCGAGCAGATGTGCACAGCCGTCAAACTCCAGAGTGCACAGAGCGGGGAAGAGGCCAGAGCCACTTCTCCATTCTCAGCTCCATGGCTCCCTGGAGGGGTCCCTGGAGTCTTTCGATGATCAGCTTCCCCGTGATGGCACTGACCCCCCCTGGCAGCTCCCTGGGCAGGGGGAGCCAAAGGCACCATCTGCCACGTTCCTGAAGGCCCCTCCCTGCCTCCTGACCCCCTCCCCAACTGAACACTCCTTCACAGGAGGGAAGCACCGGTCATAACACAGCGACAGGGCACGTGCTGTTATTTCATTTCGCCAGATGACACCAGAAGCCTCCAGTGGCCAACAAATGTGTGGCACAGCCACGGCTCGAACCCCAGGCCTCTAGATTGAAATCGCATTCCATTATATGACAATAACATCCCTTCAAATGAGTCGTACCCTAGAACCCCACCTCTGCCTAAAGAAAAATCACAGAACACCCCAACTGGTGTGGCTCTTGTTCCGAGTCCAAGGCCACTTGCTCCGCGTCTCTGCTTTTAATCCAGCAGCTTCCCCGGCCAGGCTGGGACTCTCTCCACGTCAAGAGCTGTGCTCATCCCCATCGAAGGACTTTCTACACACAATTCTAATTCCAACTTCACTTCTCAACTGTCTCTGAGCAGACAGATCCCAGGCCCAGAGCTTGAAAGCCTCTCTGCATGCCCTAAAATAACAACAACAACAACAGAGCAGATCTGTTCTCCCCCACCGGCTGGGGAAGCCTGGCAAGCTGGTACCTGGAGGCCGGAGCCCCTGAGTCTTTGACTTTCGTTTGGTCGGTAGTGGGGCTAAGAAAGGAGGCTTCTCCTTTAGCCCAACCAGGGCCTGAGAGGCCAGAGAGCTGCCTGGCTCTCCAGTATCCCCCCCCACCCCATCTACACTTCCCATCCTGCCTGGCCTCCTCCTCCTCCTCAGCCTGGCCTCCTGGATGCTCTCCCTCCCTCAGACCAGACTCCCCACTTCTCACATCTCTGGGCCTGGGAAAGGAACCAACACTGCAGAGAAGGGAGCCCTGGCCCCAGTCTCCCTCTAACACAGGCGGCACCCAGTCCTGCCTGTCAGAGATGCAGCTGGGAGCCGACCTCCCGAGGAGCACGCCAGGGGCTGAAACAGAGCTGCCAAGTTTGCTGTCTGCATCCCCCAGGGTCAGGGCAGGAAGATAAGTGATTACATTCCTGGGCAGGAATTAGACCAGAAACTCTAAATTGAGGGCTGGGCAGGGGGCCTGAGAAGAAGCATGTGAGGAGGCCTGAAGGAGAGAGGGAACTCTGCACTCCCAGCCCCGGCAGAGGGGAGAGACCACATTCCGGCGTGTCAGCACAAGGGCCAGGCAGCTGGTGTGGTCCACGGAGGCCTGCAGGAGCTCTGGGTCCTCCCTGCACAGCCCTGACCGCTTCAGCCTGCTCTAGACCCCGCAGGCAAGTCCCACTGCCCTCCCCGCTGCACCGTCACCATAGGAAGCTCTATGCAGAGGGCGCGACCAGCTCAGGACACAGCCAAGACCCTGTTCCTCTGCTCCCAGTTTCCCCCATTCCTGGCTTGGTGTGGCTCCCCACCAGGTCTAAATCAGCCTCTGCCCAAGTACAAGGGCCCACCTAGAACCTCCCCTGGTCCCTGGGAACTTCCCGTCCGAGAGAAGGGCAGTTTCCTCGCCAGCTGGGAGAATCGTTTTCCTGAAGCTTCCTTCTCCTCAGCCCCACCAGGCCAATCAGGCCATCAAGGCCACAGCTGCAACCACACACACACACACACACACACACACACACACACACACACTCCGCTGTGGTCAGGGCAGAGGGTCAGCATCTACAGCGTGCCAGTAACTCTGGTTCGGAGTACAGGCTCAGACAAGCGCCCTCTCTCTGCAGGTCTGTCTGTCTGTCTGTCAGCACTGTCTCCAGCTCAGTCCCTCTGTGGTCTCGGCTCAGGCTCTCTCCCTCTCCAGCTCTGGCTCCCGTTTGCTCTCCGGGAACTCGCTGCCTCTGTCCTTTGTACTGCACTGATGAAGATGGGCAAGGCACTCCCTCCAAGGTCTGTGCAGAGCAAGACACCGTCCTCGGAGCAGTCCAGGGCTCTCGCTCTTCCCTGCCCAGGCCAACCTTAGAAGCACACCAGAGCTGGGTGCGAGATGGAGACCCGGGGCATAGCTAATGCCAGTTTCCATATTGCTTTATCATGCCATTCCGATGCCCCACGCTGCACGCAGGATCGCAGGATCCCCCGATCTCCCTGCATCCCACCCTAAGCCAGAACAGGGTCCCCGTGCCCGCCCTAGCTGCCTCCCCAAACTGCAGCCATGCCTTCCTCCCCTCCATCGGAGCTGCATCAACCTCTGGGCACTGGGCTCTCCCCACCCCACCCAGCCCCCAGCTCCCGAGCCCGGCGCCCCCACCCAGCCCCCAGCAATGGCTCTCGCCAGGCCTGGCATGTGTGCAGATGCAACAGAGTGGTCTGGCGGTAAAGTTGTCCACAGCTCCGGGTCTCTCCCTCCCGCTCCCGGGTTTCACGCGGACTCTCTCCCCGCTCCCCGCCAGAGTTTCACCCCCACTGTCGAAAAACAAGAAAGGAAAGGAAAGCTCTCGCGATATGGATGGGTAAAGGGGTGCCCGCACGAGTATCCAGGGTGCGGGGAGCCCTCGAGTGAAGAAGGAAGGGAGGCAAAGTTCCCGTCCCCCGGGTGCGTTCAGCCCTGCGCCGAGCTCCCGCCGCCCCCAGGATCCCCGGGACGCGGCCGCGACCACGCACTCACCTGGCAAGGCGGCATCTACCCCAGGCAGGGGGGCTCCGAGGCCGGCTCCGCGGGGCGCCCGGGCTCCCCGTCTCGGCCGCGCATCCTTCCCCGCCCGAGACCGGCTCGAGCTAAGCCCTCCAGCTCCGGCGTATGCAGGCAGATGGTGGCCTCGGACGTCCACGCGGGGAGAGCCCTGAGCGGCTTATTCAGTTATATCCATGGCATTTAGCAGGAAGGCTGGGGGGAGCACAACTTGTTCTCTTCTCCTCCAGATTAAAAATTATAATAATAATAATAATAATAACAATAATAATAATAATAGGAAAGAAAAGATAATTTCTTCCTAGGAAAATGCTGGTAGGATTTTCCGGATCGAAGAACCCCGGGTATTCCCAGGAACCTCGGGCATCTTGGAATGTGGGGTGTCTTCAAGTTCAGACGAGCCTGCCGGCGTGTGTGTGTGTGTGTGTGTGTGTGTGTTAGTGTGTGTGTGTGAGAGAGAGAGCGAGAGGGAGCCAGGCACTCACACCCACACGCACACACACAAACACACTCCCCCGCACTCCCCGCATGCACACTGCCCCCCACGCGTGCGCGCACAGGCGCGCGCCCGAGCTCGCTCTCTCTCTCTGTCTCTCTCTCTGTCTCTCTCTCTGTCTCTCTCTCTCTCACACACACACACACACACACACACACATGCACACACACACGCACACACACGCACAGCGATCACACGCACACAGATCCGGGAGGGAGCTGGGCGTGCTGCTGCGGAGGCCGCGCAGGGCCAGCAGTGGAGACAGCCCCGCAGCCGCCGCGGGCGCCCGGGAACCGGGGCCGTGCGCACCGTCCCCGCCGGCGGCTGCCCCCAGTGGCGGCCCGAGGAGCTGCAGGAGCCCGGAGCCAGCCTCCGCGCCCGCCGCCGGGCCGGCCACCAGCGCGCCCCTTGTCGGCGCGCCCGACTCGGCCGCCCAAACCCGAGGGATGCGCGGGCCTGGCAGGGCTGGTGCAGACACGGCCGGGGCAGCTGGTGGGGCGCTGCGCTGCGGCCGCGGCGGAGGAGGGCCGCGAGCCCCGGGGACGCGGACAGTCCCTGCGCAAGGCGATCGCGGCGGCCCGAGCTGCGCTCCTGCAGCCGGCGCCGGTGCTGGTGCTGCCGCCTCACGTGCGGAGCGCGCTGTGCAGCCCTCAGCCCGCCGCCTGCCGGAGGAAAACCCCACCGCGCCGGCCCGGGGCCCGGGTGGGGGCTGGGAGAATCGCGCCCAGCCGACCCTCGAGCCCAGCTCTGATTCAGCACCCCAGCGAGCGAGGGACCCGCGAAAAAGGAGCGCCTGGTGCACGCGCGCATGCACACTTGGACTTTTCCGTGAATATTACGAGAACCTGTGGTGTTTTCCCTGACCACGAATCTTTTCAACCCTTAGCTTGTTTGCTCTTCCCAGCACCCCCCATTTGACATAGAGGAAAATGAGGCCCGGGAGGATAAAGCGACGTGTCCAAGGTACGTGGTAGGTGGTGGAGTCCCCACTCAGAGCAGGATGTGGGCTTAGAATGCCAAGGCTGGGGCGTGGCCAGGCTCTCCTCCGCTTTGGTTATTCTGTCTGCCCACTGGGATAGCAACAAACCGGTTCCTGGGAAAGGTAGGGTAGCCTCTGCCCTCCTGGAGTCCTGCTGAGGCACCATACCCTTCCTACAGAAGGAAATCAATTGTCAGGAGCCCTGCTGGTGCTCCAGCTGGCAAATCCAGGGGCAGGGAGAGTGTCTCATCCATCTCCTCTCTCCTGATGGCTAACACACCCACGCACCTGTCCTAGTTACCCACAGGGAGGTACATGTGGCATGCGGATGGGTCCCTGCAGCCCAGGACTGACCCAGCTGGGTTCATCTGTAATCGAAGACCCTGTCTCCTGTCTGTCTATGCACATGGGTGGATGCAGATCTGCAGAAGCCCAGGCAGACAGTTGCCATAGGCTGCCCCTGCCATGTGTGCCCAGGGGAGCTTCCAGAACAGCCTACTACAGAGCCTTGAAGACAGACCCCTCCCTGCAGGGATTCTGTAGAGCCTGCGGGGAGAAGGGTGTGGCCCGATGAACGGGATGGGCTGGCCCTGGGAAGAAGGAAGTCAATTAAAAAAAAAGAGAGGCAGAAAGGGGGTGGGGGAAGAAAGGAAGAGAAGACAAATGGAAAGGAGAGGAAGGAAGAAGGACGAGGGGAGTAGGAGATGGGAGTAGAAGCTGGGGAGGATGTGGAGGGAGGAGGGGGAGATTATAGAGCACGGAGAGCACTTTCCTCCCCACTTAGCCCTGTTTACATACTATAGGTGGGGGTTCCAGGGAGAAGGGGTGAGGGGTGGAAGGAGGAACTCCAGCCCAAGCTCAAGTCTCTGATTCCCCCCAAGGAGGGGGGGCATCAGGTTAGGTTACCCCCATGCCCCCCGTCACCCACAAGAGGACCAGAATGTGGTGACAGGGGTAGGATCAGCAGCCACCCAAAGCAGAGACAGAACCGCTCTGAGAAACAAATCATTAGAAAGACGTTGAAGGAGCACCAGGCTCAGGAAGGATGGCCCAGTCCCTCCCTGTTCCAGAATAAACTCGAACCCCATCAGGAAGTTTTCCCAGCTCAGAGAAGAGAACGTGGAGACGCCATGAAAAGCCAAGGCCTGGATCATGGGTCATTCGGAAAATAACTGGCTTCTATTTTTCTAATTACATTTGCTAAGAGTCAGGTGGCCTGGAAGCTCGCCGGGGCTTTGGATGAAGGGATGATGCGACAAGCCCCTTCCCCTTCAAGGCATTAGATGAGGGCTTTCTAAGAACCTTTCTAGCTCTGGGGACCCGTCAGCTACCTCCCAGATGCATCCTGGGAGGCCAAGTGAAATCCAGTCTGCAGATTACCATGGAAAATCTCCAGAAGAGAATCCACATTTGAATGACAGAAAAGTGAAAGATGGTGGATTTCTTGGTCCCCTGAGCCAGCCCAGAAGGGCTGGGCAGGGGCACTAATATGGCACCTGACTGTTTGTGCTGGTGACTGACCACAGAGGTGAGCCAGGGCTTCCCACCAGGTGACCCCATCATTCTGTATGAGAGAAAGAGAAAGCCACTGCACACAGTCATTGTAGTGATGGGCATTTGGATTCGCCTCCATTTTCATTCTTCTAAATAACCCGATGATGGACATCTTTGTACCTGACTCTGCCCACATTCTTGTTTCTTGGCTTAGGCTAGGCCCCCTGAAATAGAATCGCTGGATGAAGGGTATGAACATTTTTAAGGCTTTTTGTACATGCATCTTTGTTTCAGTTTTAGAGCCAAGGCATGACGTGCAGGGCCCCTGAATGACATCCCAGAGACTTCCCGGCAGGAGCCTAAGGATGCTTCCATGCCCCCATCCACATCTCCGTGTGGTAGAGAACGGCTGCGCTTTGTGCTGCACATCAAAGCCACCCTCCATCCTTCAGTATGACTCCAAAACCCCAGAGCGAAGAAGGTTTCAGCTCTGCCTGCTCCCAGCCAGGACTGGCCCTCCCTCAAGGCCACCTGCTCTCCCGGGCACTCCTCATCAGCCTGACCCTATGGTCTGCGTCCCTTGTCTTTCTGGCTGCACCATAAGCACCGGGTCCCTGACACTTCTGGGCACGTGGCTGGTTCCCAACACCCACTCGTGAAATGGAATCTGAGCGTCTGATAAGGAGAGTTCTCAAAGGGGGCTGGGGGTCGAGAGGCACTCAGCCTGGGTAGGAGGCTTTGTTGACTGGGACTTGATACCTCATGAAAGGACCCCAGCACAAAGGACAAAGGCATAGCCCTCTATGTTGTGTCCGCTGAGCAAGAAAGAGGGGAGGGAGGGCTTAAAAGGCAGCGAGGGGTCCAGGACGGGCAGCAGGGTAGAGCCAGGTGCCTAGTGTGGGGCTGTTAAACCTGATCTATAAAATTGGGAGTGCCATCCGTAATTGCAGGAGGTTCTAGATGCTCCTCAAGAGTCTCCATTGGCTCATGGTAGTGTGAAGAGTGGCCAGGGGAATCGGAGAGATCCTGGGACACAGTCACACAAGGCTTGGGGTCTAGGAGCAACCCTTAACTCCCAGCATCCCATTCCTCAGCATCCCCCGGGATCTATAGCCAGTCTACCCTGGCGTATCCCACATGCCTGTAGAATGTGGGCAAATGCGTCTTCAGGAGCTGGGGCCCAGCGCTGGAGTGCACTTTCTGAACACAAAGGCTTAGGCCTTGCACTTCCGCATGATCCTCTACCCCTCCTTCCTTCCCAAATGCTGGAGTAGGAAAAGCAGCCAAAATAAATGCCTATTAGTATGCATATGTATTCCCAAATTCCTTAACAGAATGACTAACACCACCTACAGCCATTAACTGTAGATGTTTAGAGTTTGTTTTCTAAATCTAGTTTACTTTTCATCATCCTCTGTTTACCTCTTCCCCTCCCCCAGGCCAGGGGTCTCTGGTCACAGCCTCTTGCCCCAGTGCCAGGTCTCCAGTGGGTGCCTGATGCATCAAAGGATCAGACCAGCCTGGGACACCATGGTCAATCTTCAGAGAAGTCTTCACTGAGTATTTCCGATGCATCACCTAGCACTCGCTAAATACTGGAGAGGAGAAGAGAAGGAAGAGGAAGACAGTCTCTTCTTGGAGTAAAAAAGATATATCAACGCCGGCACTGTGGCCTGCAGTCTATCACAAGCATTCTCACTTGCTCACTCACTGCTCGGCACAACAGTGACACGAAATAGATCATTAGCCCCATTTAACAAAGACACCAAGTCTCAGATAGGTAACACACCGACTCCGACAGCTTGGAGCTGTTGAACAATAGCACTGGATCCCAAGGCGAGTCTTCTGACCCCACGTCCCAGGCTCCTTCCTGTGTACAGGTAGCCTCTCCAATACCCGCCTGGTACCCTACAAGGCAAATCCTGGCGCAACCTGACATGCAGTAGACACTGGGCAAAGAGGAGGCCAAGGGGACCGGGGCTGGCTTCACAGAGGCATTCCAGCCCGAGAGAACCACACTGTCAGATGGGCAGGCAGGAAATTCTGGGATGTGGGGTGGTGTGGTAGAAAGAATGCCAGAAGGAAAGAGAGTGGATGCGGATCCTAGCTCTGTAGCATGGCCTTGAGCAACTGTTTCTCTTTCTGGACCTCAGTTTCTCCATCTCTAAAATGAGACAGCCAGGGCTAAATGGTCTCTAAGATCCAATGAAAAGCAATAAAGAAAACAGCCCTTCATAGCGGGACTGGAGACAACACACGCCACTGGCTTCCCTGGCCAGGAATCCCCCAATCTTACGGGTGGTGTTGAAGCAGAAGACAGTGTGGGTGGGGCAAGTGCCAGGGCAGATCTAGGAAGACTCACAGCTCCCCGCTCTGCCCAGACACTCGCCACAGCCGTCCCGTAGCTTCTGCCAGACCACTCTGCACCCTGCCCCTCTCTTGTCAACAGTAGAGTGCAGGACTGGGCGCCAGCCATTCCTCTCTGCCCAGGGTTGAGGCTTATTTTATTTAATTCTTATAGAGATTCAACGAGACAGGTACTGTTATTATCTCCATTTTACAAGTACGGAAACCACGACACTGAGAGGCTAAGTAACTTTCTAGACCAGAGCGTGGGCAGGGAGCAGAGCCACAATTCTAACCTGACACCATAACCCCAGAGCCTGTGCTAGAACCACTGGTTAGGAAGTAAGTTTGCGTAAGGACAATTAATAGCAGGAAAGTCACTATGGCGATCCCCAAATGGACAGAGCAAATCCCCCTTCTTTCTTACCAGCTCTTAGTCCCTTCCTTGACCTCTCCCTGCCTCCTTTTATGTATTGTTTGGAACATAGAGTCACAAGTGTGCGGTTTGTTTTATAATCCAGTCAACTGTGGAAGCATAGCCACCGTCATTTATGTCCCTGCCTCAGCATCGCTCACCCAAGAGATTTATCGCAGTAAGAATTGACTGACTACAAGATTCTTTCCATTCTTTAATCAAGTCCTTGGCTTCTCTTTCAAAGGGACTTGGAGAGCAGAGCAGAAACCAGCCCAGGCCTGGTCCTGAGCAGGACAATAATCCAATTTAATCTAATAAAACTGGCTTTGTGGTTCCATGTGAAAAGTACAGAGAGGGATTAAGGGAAAGATCAGCTGTGGCCCATCCTACACGCTGGTAGAGCTGACCAACCACGTGTCCCAATGACTGCAGTACAAGAAGAAAAGGTAAAAATAGAAAGCTTGAGGGAAATTCTGTATTTTCAGAATGCAGAGCAGAAGAACTGAGTGGAGAAGTCAGATAAGACTCCAAGGTGTTGATGACAGATGATTAACACCTGAAGGATGAACAGCATTTTATTTATTTATTTTGGTTGGTACTAGGGATTGAACCCAGGGACATTCTATCTCTACCCCAGCCCTATTTTGTTTTTCATTTTGAAGCAGGGTCTCAATAAGTCACTGAGGCTGGTCTCAAACCTGCTATCCTCCTGTCTCAGCCTTCCAAGCACCAGGATTATGGGCATGTGCCACCACACCTGGCTCGATGGACAGCATTTTGATAGGGAAAGAAATGAGAGAAACTGGCAAGAGAACTGGTGAAGGCAAGGAGGCAGGCCAATAAAGTGGGTCTGGGGCCATGGGGAATTTTCTGGCGTGACCAAATCATGGGGAAGAAGACGGCATGGTGGTTAGGAATATGAGCTCTGACTACAGATGCTCTGGGTTTATTTATGTTCAAGATTCCCACTTCTAAGGGAAGCTACTTTAGGCAAGTTTACAAAACCTCTCTGTGTCTCCATTTCTTCGCCAGTAAAGTGGGAATAATAACAGTGACTAGGTCCTGGCGTTGATGAGAGGATTGAATGACATAAATGACTTCCAGAGTGTTACAGTTAATTTTCAAGAAAAGTTAGTTGTTGTTTTACTGTTATTATTAATGAACATGCTGGGAAATAAGGTAGGTTGGCACCACCTTTAACACAAAGGTAATGTGTCCAGATCCCCACCTGCAGGTATCTTGGAGGCAGTGTACAGTTTTGAACAGATCTGAGTAGGGACTTGCTGGTGGAACTGCTAGGTGAAGACATGGAAGGAAAGAAACACAGTTGATATGGTTTGGGCCCAAAGACCCATGGGCTGAAGGCATGGTCCCCAGCACTTGGTACTACTGGGAGGTGGTGGAAACTAAGAGGTGAGGTCTAGTGGGAAGATTGAGGCCACTGCGGGAGTCCTCAAAGGGGTTATGGGGCCATGGCCTCTTCCTCTTTTTTTCCACCCCAGTCATGAGGCGAGTGGTTTTACCTCATTCTGCCACCATGATGTACTTGCTGCCTCATGACAGGCCCACAAGCAATGGGCTGAAGCCCCCAAAACCGTGAGCCAAGATAAGCCTTTCTCTCTATACGCTGATGACTGCAGGTATTTGTGATAGTCACAGACAGCTGACTAACACAGCAGTGCTAAGTGTATCAGAAGAGTCCAGGGAACAGGGAAGAGGCCAAAGGCCTTACCAGGAACAATAGACGGAGATGGATGTGAGACTTAGGATGGAGGAAACCCTAGAGGTGACCAGGTTGTGGAGTCTGAGGCCAAGGACAGTGTGGTTAAAACCCACCTCGTAATATGACGCTCATTGGACTGGGAGAACGGTTGGCGTCCTTGGAAAAGCCTGGAAAGATGAGAGGCAGTGGGCGGGGAGGAGAGGAGTGTTGACTTCCACGTTGGCTATGTGGAGCTTGAGAGCATAGGGCGGTCCAGAGTCTCTTGTCCAGGACATAATTTGATAAATGGGTGTAGAAGAGCTAGTCGGGGATGGAATGGAAGTGGAGGTCATGGGTATGGAGGGAACTTCCAGGAGAGGAGGTGTAGGGTAAAAGGGAGGTGGGGGTAGGGGCCACACTCATTCAGCTTGATTCCATGAGTGGCTCCGCTCTGGCCCTTGTACACACATTACCTGTGATTCTTCCTGCCAAGCAGAAATTGGTTGGCCCGGTTTATGGATAAGGAGATATGGTTGAACAAGGATAAGGTCACTGTGTTTGTTTAGATGAGACAGAGAGGATGACCACAGAGAAGTCAGGAAGGAGAAGCCATTCACTGCTTCGCTTCCCTTGGGGTTCTGGGGATCACATAGGAAATGATATTTTCATGGGGCACAGAGGGTAAATACACAGGTTGCTCTTCATGGGAAGTGATTTGCCCTCCGGACTCTTCCTCTCCTGACTCTATGCAACTGTACCAAATACTGAAGAAATGTCATTTCAGCACAGCAATAAACAGGTGGCATTGAATATATCTAAGTGGTACAACCCAGACACCAGCCAATAAGAGCAGAAGCCCCCAGCCACCCCAAACATCTTTTTGTCTCATTATTACATAATGAGGAGGTCCATCTTGGAGTTCTAGAAACGGGGCATGGGCAGCCAGGCAGTGGAAGGGGACACGAAAGGGGCTTGGGCAGTGGTACTGAAGTATTTATGTATTTTGATCATCCATATATCTGATTGGTGTGTCTCGGCCGGCCTATCCTTGACCAATCTGCAACCCACTTGTGAACCATAGCATGCCAGTGAGACCTCTGGCTCAGAATCTGGTTAAATAACACACTTGACCTGGCAGAGGAGTAGGTCTAGGAGGATGGGACTGGTAAAGTGGAGCTGTCAGCTTTGACTATTTGGAGGTCATCAGTGGCCTTTAAGAGAGCAATTTCTGCAGCGTTATGGGTGTGGGAACCAGATTGCTGGTGGCTGGGGCTGAGTGGGAGGTGAGGAAGTAGAGGCGGTGAGTATATAATACTTTTTTGAGAAGTTTAGCTGAGAAAGGAGGGTGGAAGGTGGGATGGGAGCTCAGAAATCAGAGTGAAGGAAAGACTTTCTTGGGGGTGGGAAACATTTGGGAGGAAGCCAGAGTGAAACAGCCAGTGTAGAGAGAAAGTGAGACAGATCCTCCAGGGGAGGAAGAAAGGAAGGAACCCTAGAAAGAGGAAGGGGTCCCCTTTCTCAGACACCAGCAGAAATGGACAAAAGATAAGGAAACAACACAGGCATTTCGAGGTGGAGGAAAGTGAAATATGGTTTGCAGCTTTTAAGTTGAGAGGTGTGGGTAGAGGAAGTGGAATTTGAGGGGAGAGCAAGGTTTGAGCAGCCCCTTGGGGGGTGAGGGTGGCAGTCTGCCAGAGGGTGACACAGACAGATATATCAGGGCAGAGAGGCCTATTGCTCACATTGTGTTATTGTGGGAACTCAGCAAGGTCATGAGATTTGTCCTACTTGACAACCTGGGGACAGCAGAAAGAACCAGTGTGCTCTAGGATTTGGGGTTAGTCAGAAGGGAGTAGGGAATGTATGGAGAGTGAGCAGCCTCAGTCCCCTGAAAGGTGGATCGAGGGGTCCTGGGTCAGGAAGCACGTGAGGATGGGCGGGGGTTTTGGGGTGGGGAGTCTGTGGTCTTGTTCTGAAGGCAACATAGGGGTTCTGCAGGTGGAGAGTGAGAGATGGAAGGATCAGAACTTGTGACCAGAGCAAAGGAGAACATGGAGGCCGGGCTTGGAGGACTGTGTTGAGTGTTGCTGTTCCTTCCTGCTCTCCCCGGGGCCACACTGGCTTGGATGCTTTAAAAACTCCTTTCCAAGACTTCCTCGTCACTTAAATTCTCTTTTAAATGTACTTAATCATACATACATATGATGTAGACTGAGATGACTGGATACATGTATACAGTGTGTAATGATCAAACCAGGGTAATGGACATTTCCAACTCCTTAAACATTTACCATTTCTTCATGTTAGGAGCCTTCACACTTCTGTTTCTAGTTCCCCCTTTTTTCTCTCTTTTTTTATTGGTTCTTTGTAATTATATATCATAATAAGGTTCAGAATGATATAAACGTACATGCACAAAACACTTGTGTTTTCTTCTGGGTTCCAACCTATTCCTCCCCCTCCCTATACATATTAAAATTGGTATTGATAGCTTCATATATGAACATAGGATTCATAGGATTATTTGAACTATTTCTATTTAATCTCCCCTTCCACCTCCCCAGCTCCCTCCCCAAATCCCCTTCTACTATTCTACTAGAATCTCTCCTTATTTATCTGAAGTCCTTGTTGTTTCCCGATTTCTCTCTGGCTTCCACCTATGAGTAAAAACATATGACTTTCTAAATAGACACTTCTCAAAAGAAAAAATGCAAATGGCCAATAAATATAGGAAAAAATGTTCAACGTCATTAGCAGTCAGGGAATTGTAAATCAAAATGACACTGAGATTCCATCTAACTCCAGTCAGATTGGCACTCACCGAGAATACAAACAATAAATGCTGACAAGGATGCGGGGAAACAGAAACTTTTCTAGTTCTTTATATGATATGTAATAACACATTGTAAACTATGGTCACCCTACTACGCTGTAGAACTGTGGAGTTTATCCCTACTATCTGACTGTATGTGGGTGCCCATCATGGGGCCTAGTAATGGGAAGCGCTCACGTGATATTAGAAGGCATGAAGATGAAGATGGAGGCAGATGTTTCTTGCTTCTGGCAGCAGCAGCAGCAGCAGCAGCAGCGACAACAGTAGAGGTGTGAGCTCCTGGATTTCTGCCCGGTTTTCACAGTGGATGTGCCTGTGTCAGGAAGTGTGAGACCCTGGAATGTAGAGTACGAAACTTTCCCCTTGTTCTCTCAGGTCTGTGGACAATAGTGGCTTCCTGATGTTTCCAACCTCTGTATAACAGCACCTTCTCTTTTCAGTTTCCAAAATCCAACCAGCATCTTTGATACAAGTTCCCCAAATTAAATTCCCCTCTTTCTGAAACACTTAGGGTGATTTCTGTTTTCCAGGTGCATAGGGATGCTGAAGTAGGGGTGGAGATGAAGGCCTGAGGGCTGGGGGCACTGAGGTAAAAAAAACCAGAAAGCTTCTCAATATGGATCTATGGTGGAGGCCAGAGAGGAGCTCTCATACCTCACCCAGGGTCTAGACTCTACTGGAATATTGGACTCTTCCCCCAAACATTCCATTTTTCATGGAACCAGAGCATCCTCCTCTTTCTGCACCCCCTCTAAATTAGCATCCTCCTCTGTACCCTCACCCACTCCCCCTGCCACTCCTTCCTGAACCATGTTCCTTTCATGGCTTTTCTACCTCCCCAGGTCCTCAGAAGCAGATGTTGTCCTCTGTTCTTTAAGTATTATTCCTTCTTATAAGTGTTACTTAATCCAGAGCTCATGGGTGATTCTAAGAGGAGCTATGGCCTGCCTAAAAGCATGTGTGTGTGTGTGTGCATTTTCTTTTTTTCCAGATAGAGAGGGGCTCTCCCACACTTTGAAAGGGATCCTTATTCTCTCCAACTTGGGAGTGGTTGAGGGGAGAGAAAAAGTACAATCACCGATGGAGCTTGGGAACTTATTTTTACTCAGGGCTTCTAACTTTTCCCCCTGACTTCAAAAAAGTTACTTTTGTCCCCTGGATGTTGGTTTCTTCATCTATAAAATGGAAACAGTGATTCCTGCCTTTCAGGATTCTTGTAAGGATTAGAAACAGTAGAACAACTGCCCAGCAGCTGCCATGGCTGACTTTTAATAAATGTCAGCTACTGGGACTGAGCTAGTTTGCGTTCCTCCAGACACAGACCTTTCGAAAGGGGTATGAGTACACTTACTTTATCATGCCATGCCGGTAGAGGAGTGGACAGTGAAAACTAAAGATAAAGAATCCAATAAAATGTGTGTTATCAAGCAAGTATTTTCAGGTAGCACGCGTTCCCACTGGGGGTGCCTGAGATCCCCAGTAAAGCACACCCCAAGGTGTCCTATCAAAGGTAAGAAAACAGAGTATTTATCTACTTGCTTGCCATGTATCATTGGCCAAAGGCTTCCAGGGACATTAACTCTCCAGCACACCTGACTTCCTTGGCCAGAAAAAGTCCTCAGGCATAAAGTCGCAGGTGCTCAGAGCAGCCATTTAGTTGTATAGAGGTGAATGCTCAAGAGACCATCGAGGACAGTAGGTGAGTGCACAGGGACTAAGCTGAGCCTTCCCCTCCTCCCTCAGTCAGCCTGACGGGTGTCCTGCTCTGTGCCCATTAGCCATTAATGTGCCCTCTTCTTGATGCCCTGTGCTGGGCTAGCATGATGGCCTCCTGTGCATGCATATCTGTCTTTGCACGAGAACTGGAAGCTTTCTGAAGGCAAGGGTTGTGTCCCATCCAGTCCTCTGATGCCACGAGATGGCATCATGGCATGAAATATGTCACTGCATGAACATATCTGATATGTGCTTATAATATCTTTATAGGTGTCCTTGCACCAGCCGCTGGGGAGGTACCTGATGACCACCCACACGGCCAGAGGGGCGGCGCTATTAGGCATTGCACACCCATGGTAGGAGATTTATACCCCCTTCCTGTTTCTGTGGCAGGTGCCTTTATCACAAAGCATGTATGATTCCTGAATCACTTGCCAGGGGATTCATGTCTCAATATTATAATCTCCAAAGCGACAATATTAGAAATTCAGTTTTAAAAAGGAACTGTTTAGGGTGTCAGCACGTTATGATAATTATCTGGGAGGATCCCCCCCCCATTTCTTCTTGAACTGCACTAGTAAGCTCTTTTTCACCTCAATACAAAGAACGGGAAGAATATGGATATTTATGTGTGTGTGTCCCCCACCCCCACCCACATCCTCCATCTCCTGCCCCCCATCTTGCCAACACATGGGGAGCGTGCTCTGCTCCCCAGAGCACACGCCTGAATGAGCCTGATTGCTTTCCTGTATTTCTTTATAAAACTTTAAATATTCATCGTGCCATCAAATTAAATGGGATTCTTTGGCTGTCATTCTTTTCAACACACTGAGATCTTTTCTCTGGTACCTGTCCTTCCACCATTTGAAGCCTTTGGAGACTGGGCATTTATCTAACATTATTCCCTCTGAGCTCGGCTCCCAATCAATGGAGAGGGACGCTAATGAAAGCAGAGGGTGTCGGGCTTGTTACTGAGACCAGAAAATCTCCCGGAGGGGGAGGGAGAGGAAGGGGAGTGTGGGGCGGGCCACAGAGAAAGACCAGCTGTTTCTATGAGCTCAAAGAAAGCGATTTGAGGATGAAAAGCCAGATGGGAAGACGGGGCAGAGTGGATCAAAGGTGAAATGAGAACCATCCCACAGGTCCACCCCGCGTTCCTCCTCCCTCTTCACCAAGTTCAAGGGCAGAGAAAATAGCCCTTCAGGATCTCAGTATTCCTGGGTCAGAAAGAGGGAGCTGGATTAGATGACATGTTGAAGGTCCTTCACAACCCCTCAAGTCATTAAATTTCTTTGTCAGGCAGCGATAGAAGCTTAACAACGAGAGAGGCCCGATGGGGACCTCTAGGAAAAATTGGGAGGGTGGAGGAAAAACGTGAATATGCAAATCCAGCTGAATACTATATAGCACTGCGTTAAATCTCAAGGCAATACATTATGTTTTAATCTACTTCCTCGGCTTGTGTGGTCCCTTAGCAAGGGAATCGATCAGCAAGAAGCGAACTAATGTGCCAGGGAAGGGGTCACCGGCTGCGCACAGGAGTCATTTATAACCAGCCTGAAGTCTGCTAATGCGCCGCTGGAGATAGCCCCGCGGCTGCCTGAAGTGCAGGGGCGGGCGGGGCCGCTGCAGGCGGGCTCTGCAGATGTCCACACTGCCAGCCACCCCTCTGAATTCACCGCAGAGCACAGAGCGGGAGACAGGAGCTAGCCCAGCAGCAGCAGGCCAGCATGCTGTGTTTCAGGACCCGCGGTACTGGACAGCGCTGCGCATCTGGGGAGAGTTTGGATGTCACGTGGGAATAACTTCACTTGGTCCATCAAGGTTGCGGGGGTCTGTGTGAAAAGCCCAGTGACATCTTCCCAGCAGGAGTACCAGCTCCCAGCATGGCCCTGAGGGAGGCCAGTCTCTCGGGGCCTCTGCTTTTTGGTTTGCAAGTGATGATTTGTTCCAGAATCTCTTAAAGAATCCTGAGTCCCGGTCTCCTGTGAATCAGTTGCTTGTAAGTACACTAGATGCCTGTAGACCTTGGTTCTCAGACCTGGCTGCTCATCAGAATGGAGTGAAATAAAATGGCTATTCCCAGGTACCACTGTGGAATTTAGATAGGGCTAGGGCAGGACTAGGAGATGTAATTTTAGCATGCCTTCTCTTCTGCTCTTCTGCACTAAGCAGAGAAGAGGAGTCTGGGAAGAAATACTGCACTGGATTGCCTCTGTCAGTTTTTTGAGCTGTCCAAGACTTCTCTGTCCTCACGCCCCCCCTTGCATCTGTGCTGCATGCTCACCCCGGCATCCTTGTGCACAAATAACATTGTTGTTCCCTAAACTTTTAAACTTTTTATGTTCCAGGTTGACTTTAAGTTTTCTTAAAGATAAAAGATCTCTAAGACCAGGCAACTGCTCTCGCAGAGGCCCTAGTCTCACCGGGAAGATGGACAGGTGGACCACTAGTGGTGATACAGTAATAAGTGCCCCAAGAAGGGTGTGGGGTCCTGTGCTGTGGAAGCAGAGATGAGTGGGCTGGTGGTGGGTGCTCAGACAGTGGGGCAGACACCTGCCACCCTTGGGCAGAGGTGTCACTCTCGCAGGCCTGCTGTGGCGGGTTCTTACGCACAGTCTCCTTGGTATCACGGACAGCTCTGCACCTGTGTGGTACCCAGCACGCTGCCAAGGAGAGCAATAATCGCTCTGCTCATTCATCGTAGAACCTCGGGGGACACCTGCCTTGACAAAAGAGCTTCCTCCATCTATGCTTCTGCACCATAACCCCTTTTTAATCCTCTTTTTCTCCTGGTCTTCCTTTTTCCCCCAGGATTTTCCCTGTCTCCCCACTTGTCCCCATCTCCCAGCAAAATCTCTTTCCTTAACCCCATCCCTTGTCCCCAACTACAAGGTGCCATCTGTGATAATGCTGATGTGCAGCCGCTTCCAGCTAGAGAAGCCCTCGAAGAGACGGAGCTGGACTGCTCGCCACAGCGCATTGTACCAAGAGTGGGATGCGGTTCGCCTCTAGGGGGCTGACACCGGGGCTAGCTTGGTGCTGAGGTGGTAGGACCTGCAAAGCAGGTCATGGATAATTATCAACATCCTTACCAGAAACTTCACCCAGACCGGCTCGGCACTGACCTCTCACCCAGAGGTCTGCACACAAGACTCATTTCTCCGCAAATGCTGAGTCTTTCTGCCCTCCATCTCTCTTACTCATCTTGCTCTCTCTTCTTTACCAGCCTGCCACCTGGTTCCCCATTACTGCTCTTCCTTGTTCTCATGGACCTGATGCTTTGGACATCCATTCTCAAAATTTTGCACCTTACAAACAGTCATTTCTGAATCCTCAAACCTGCCCCTTCATCCAAGAGGTCCCTAATGGAAAACCTCTTCTACTCTTTCCATGCAAATTCCCAATTTTTCTGGGTCCATTCAAGTCCATGCATGTGACTAGATGGCATAGAAATCCCTTCTTTCTCCCTTGACAATATTTTTCCTATCAAGCAAGGTGATCATGTTACTCCCTTGCATGAATCTGATTCCTGGGAATCAGATCAGTTTTTGCCACAGATAGTCAGACATATAAAACTTATATGCCACACTTCGACTTTGACTAAGAAAGATTTGGAATTAATATTTCTACTGCTGCTTCACCTCTATGTCAACTTTACTGGATTCTGAAGCACCTAAGAGGGTGTGACTTTGGGCATGTTGACGTGATGATTGACTTATGTCATGGCAGATTGAAGGGGAAGTCCCGCCCTGACTGTGGGCAGCGCTGTTCTGATAGACGCTAGTCCTGGGTAAAAAGAGGCAGAAAGCTGCATGAAGGCATGCGTGGATCTTCCCGAGAAAAGCGCGTCTGCTCTCGCCTGGGATACCAGCCTTGGGCCCTTCAGCTCTTCGAACAGGACTTTCACCACCATTTCCCTGGAGAGACTCCTGGCCTTTCCATCTTGGACTAGGCCTGCATTATTGGTCGCTCCTGTTCTGAGACTCCAGCTCTTGGACCTCTAAACCAGCTGTTGGTTCCTCCGGCTCTCTGCGTGCAGGCAGCCACTTGGGATACACTGCTTTGGACTGTAAGCTGATTCGATATATCCCCCTTTACCATATACATATCCCATGAGTTCTGTTATTCTAGTGAACCCTGATTAATACACATACCATTAGAGTTCCCCCATTTTTTGCCCTGGATCATGACTTTTGGCTTTCCTGCTGGGCTATCATGGAACATGCTTTTCAACTTTGGTGGTTCGTTCTCCCTGAGTCTAGGTCCTATTCCCCCTATCCGCTTATCTGGTTTGATGTCTGATACTCCAACAAGAGTCTCACCTTCAGTCGAGGGTATGCCTCCCAAAGAGCCCGGCCTCAGTAGACCTCCACTATGAAACTCTTCCCTACCACGTCCACCATCCTTGGGTTACAAACTGACTCAGCTCCCTAATCCGGCTCCATCTCCCTAATCCCCTTTCTATGCCCTAACATGGACTACTGGACAATCTACTGGAGGACTCAGACATGTTTCCATGAGTGAACCCAGCCCCAGTCAAACCCAGCCCCTGCCCTCTTCTTTTGACTGCTTGCCCGCTACTATTTAATTATCCTGACAATTCTTCAAGGTAACCACTGGTATTCCTTCTTTTCAGGTGTGGAAGTTGAGGCTCACAGAGGTTAAATAATTTTTCCATAGGAATTAGTGGGCCTGATACTATCATACTGCCTTCTCAATCCAAGAACAATTTTCAGAACATGTGGACTTTCAGCTTTAGAGGAAGGGAATGTTCAGACATTCAAAGTGAAAAGAACTCTTTTCGACTAGTCCTTCCCAGGTGAACGGTTCTATTTACGCTTCCTTTAGCCAAAGGAAAGCATAGAATATTGAGGACGTTAAATATGCATGGCGGGTACTGTCAGTGCCCTGCCTACATACCCTTAGCACTCCCTGGTTCTGTGCCTGCTGAGAATCTCTTATTGCAAACACCTGCATCTCGCTGCCTGAGGGCTTCCTCTGGCAGTAATGCCATGCTTGGCCCTCATACCAAAGAGGCTGTAAGTGCTAGGGAGTTAATACCCAGAGAGAAGTTCCCAACCAATGATGAATGGGAGTTTAGTGATTAATGACCTCATCATCCCTCAAGTGGGATCATTCTGGAACACATATCCTATACCATCTCCCACAAGTTCCCATTAGATGCCAGTTGTTCCCAGTGGCAAAGCGGTCATCTGCAGACTCCTGTTGGTGTCTTTCCCTGCTCCACTCCCCAGTCCATGACTGGTGCTTCCTGCAGTCACTTCTCAAATTAACTATTTGCATTTGAGTCCTAGTCTCAGGATCTGCATCTGAGAGAACCCAGGCTCAGACAATTTACTTGGAACTTTATAGCTCCTCTGGCTCAACTCTCTCATAAATAAATTAAGTCCCAAGGACAGAGGTGACACCTGGCACAGCAGGGCTGGAGCTGTGCATGTCTGTACTCTTAGTCCAGTTCCCATTCCCTCCTAGAATCTCCTCATGCAATTCCAGGCAGATACAGATCACTGGGAATTTACTGTCAAGAACTGATGAAACTGGTTGGGGAACAGAGTAAGGAGGGAAGGGAAAGAGTGAGGGAGTAAGTGTGTGTGTGCAGGAAAATCCACGGTCCATAAATCTCATTATGATTCCTCCTTCTACTTTGGCTGTCAACAATTTCACACCACTCTGCCTATCTGGCCAGCTATGGGCAGCAGAGATCTGCAGCCCTGACCTGGGTTAATTATACAGTTCTCCAGAGACTTTGGGACCAGGGAGGTTAAAACAAGTTTTGAAACCATGTCCGGGAAGCCTGCTCTATTGCATGCCCTTTTCAAGCAGCTATTGGTGATGCTGCATGTTGGCTTTGATCCTGAAACCTGAGTAGGGTTTACTGTAGTCTGGATGAGGCTGAGCTAGACCAGGCTGTTGGAGCTTAGAGGCTCAGAACATCATCAGAACTGGCAGGAGATTTGGAATGGCTTATTTCAATCCCTCATGGTAAAAGTGGGGGATGTGAGGCCCCAGGGGTGAATAGGTTGCTCAGTTGATGTGATTATACCTGCTATTTAAGATCAAATATAACTTGACTTTGATTACCTGTATCAATGGTAGAGAAGAGGAAGCTTGTAGAATTCCAAATAGCATGTAATACAAATTAATTTCTATTTTGCTTGTAGATGAATGTGAAGCCATTTGGGAGAGGAGAGGGATTGCAGGTGCACCTCTGTAATCATATTGAGCCCTGCTAAATGAGGCAGGAAAGAGGAGGACAGAGGATGTCGGGAGAAAAGTCAGGAAGTAGCCAGCCTGGAATTAAGGATGTCCTGTGGATGATATTCATGGAGTAAACTAAAAACCACTCTACTAATTCAAACAGATGTATTTCCTTCACTCTGTCTTCATGTTTCCTGTCTATCTCTCCCTTTCCTTCCTTCTCTTTCCCTCTCCATGGTTTTTAAGATCTAGCTCCCAGACAACATCATATCCACCACCTCCTTACACAGTCTTCACATCTGTACCTCCTTGTTAATTTGCCACCTGCATCCTGAAAGCCTCAATCATTGGTCCATCCAACTATTTTTTCCTTTACTTCTGCCACTGAGCCCTGGGGAGAAAGTAACATACTGAACCTGGACCTGAGTTTGGATCTCATATCTTACCCGGCTCAGTATCCCCTCTAGGAACTTGGGTTTGGGAAATCCCTTCTTCTCACTCTCTGTAGGGACCATGTTAAACTTCCTCAACTTCTTTGAAGGTCATGACACTTACCCAGCTTCCTCTCAGCAGATGATAAGGCTTCCCTGATAATCATGACAACTCCGGCTAGTCAGCATAAACTCGCTCAACTCTATTAAAAAACAATCCATTCCTTACTTCCTTCTTGCATAAGGAAAGAAGTTTCCCTCTTCTGCCCAAGCATAATTCTCCATTCCATAATGTGGAAGTTTCCTCCTGGATCTTTGTGAGGAATTTGATCCACCAATCCCCTCTCCCCTCCATCAGCCTCTCTCCCCAGCGCAGAAGCAGGTTCAAGTGCCTGCCAGCTTCAGAAGGGCTCCCCCAGCCAATCACCTCTCTCTCACCTTCCTTTAAAGACCACATTTTCTATAAGAGCTAAGAGCAGACTATACCCTATCCTCATGTCCTATCCTCCATTTTTCTCTCAACTTACTGTATTATTTACAGGAAAATGAAGGGAACTGGAGAACATTATGCTAAGTGAGATTAGTCAGTCACAAAGAGTGAAAAGTCGGATGTTCTCCCTAATATGTGGAAGCTAGGGAGAATGGGACTTAGAAGGGACTCCAGACAAAGGAGAAAACTTTAGATGAGCAAGAAGGGAACCCAACTGAGGGAGATGGGAGGGGAGAAGAGGGAAACCCACCAATGCACACGATGTATACACACAAATTTATCAGAGTCAATCACTATGCTGAGCCCAAAAAGGAGGGAAAGGGGAGGGAATAGGGTGGGATTTGAGGGAGGGCTAAATGAGCGATGTGTGCATGCATGTTTCTAATGCCCTGACACTTATCAAAATGTATAACTACAATGCACCAGTAAATGAATATATTAAAAAATAAAATACTAGCCAGGCGTGGTGGCGCACGCTTGTAATCCCAGTACTTTGGGAGGCAGAGACCGGAGGATCCGGGTTCGCGGCCAGCCTCAGCTGTCTCGCTCTCTCTCTTTCTCCCTGTCTCTCTCTCTCTACCTAGTGAGGCCCTCTGCAACTTCTTGAGACCCGGTTTCAAAATAAAGTATAAAAAATAGGGCCGGGGGTGTAGCGCGGAGGTAGAACGCCACTGGGTTCAATCCCCGGTACTGCAAAAAAAAAAAAAAAATACTGCTTCTCCCATGATATTTGCGACAGAACCATTCTCCTACTTCTCGAACCATACCTTCTCAGCTTCCCAAGCAGTCTTTAAACATTGCTGTCCCTTCACACTCCGTCTTCCCATTTCATGCACTCTACTTGTTGGGTTCCGCTCTTGACTTTATTGCTACCGAGTACATGTTTCAGCTCAGCCGTATTCTCTGAATCAAGCAAGGCTAACCCAGGGCCGTATGGCCCCCCACTGGATGCTGACAAGCCCCTCAAATTCACCCTGCCTCCAGGGAAGCCATCACCCTCCCCCCAGAACTGGCTTTCTGCTTGCATTTCCTATAGCCTAGAACTGAGGTCACCTAGACTCCGTGCTCCACCCTCCTCCTTCCTCAGGCCTTCCTCTACCAGCATTTCATGGCTTATGGATCTGTAGTTACCTGGATGTTTAGTCTTATGGCCATCTAACACCTGACAGAGCCAGGCTGGAACCACACACATCTCCACTCTTAGCCCAGATCCCATTCCCTCCTGGGATCTCCTCCTGCAACCCCAGGCAGACACTCATCACTGGGAAGGAGCCCCCAGGAACTGGTGGAACTGGTTGGGAACTGAGTAGGGTATTTTCTGGTTAATTTTTTATGTTTTCTGGATAAAATTTTACATTTGACTGGTTATTTTCTTGTTAAGCATTTTTGTTTGACTTTTAGGTGCAGGTACGCATGCACGGCATGTGTGCACATGCGTGTGTGTGCTGTATCTCTGTCTGTCTTATTCTTAGTAAAAATGCATTTCTAAACAGAGGTAGGGTAAGTTATCACTGGTCACCTACACTTTAGTGTAAATTAGTTTCCATATGAAAGAATACGATAGGTGACGTAAGGAGAAAGCCTGACTGCCTTCGTGTAACTAAATGGAGACCAAAGAGCAGCACTCCCAGGCACAGAACCAGGCAGCTGGAGTCCGACTCTGCCAACTTCCCGATTTCCCCTGGCATGCAGTGTTCACTAGCTCCAAACTACAAAAAGCTCGTCAGTGCTTCACATCCATCTCAGGGTTTGCCCATCTGCGTCTGGTTCTCGGGGAGATTTGAAGATTTAAGATAGAGATAGCTGGGTGTGGTGGCGCACGCTTGTAATCCCAGTACTCTGGGAGGCGGAGACCGTAGGATCCGGGTTCGCGGCCAGCCTCAGCTCTCTCTCTCTCTCTCTCTCTCTCTCTCTCCTTAGTGAGGCCCTCCACAACTTCATGAGACCCGGTTTCAAAATAAAGTATAAAAAATAGGGCCGGGGGCGTAGCGCGGAGGTAGAACACCCCTGGGTTCAATCCCCGGTACCGCAAAAAAAAAAAAAAAAGAGCTGCCCGGTCTATAAACATAACATAATCTCTCTCTCTCTCTCTCTCTCTCTCTCTCTCTCTCCTTTGCTTTTTTTTTCTTTGCTTGCTTTCACTTAGCTAGAATGTAATTAAATTTGAATTGAGGCCAAAACCGATTTGTGAGACAAGCATTTGGTTAGCGATATTGAGCCAACCAGGTGAAAAAAAAGTCAGCAAAACTTCAAAAGGGCCAATAATCACATTGTGATTGAAATTCAGCCCCTCTCTTCTCATCCCTTCTCCTATTAACTCGGACAAGAGCTGGGATCCCTCTTGGGACCTGGCCTCATCGTCTTTCACGACGGGCCTAAATTTGTGTGTAGACGCAGCAAAGAGAGGAGGCACCAGTTTGTCTCCCCGATGAGAGTTTGAGACCTCCACTTTGACCAAGATTTCAAGAGATTAGAAAGGGACTGGAGTTAGCAGAAGCGGTTCCAGATAGAGACATTGTTGGGGGGAAGACGGGGGAGCAGGAATGGAGGGGTCAGGTGGTTGGAGCATCACATTCTGGAATCTGAGACTAGACTATAAGAAGAAACATCAGATTATGAGTCACAGGGAAGGCCTTTGGGGATGACTCAGTCATGAAACAAGAGATTCTTAAGGTTGAAAATGACCTCAAATGGCATCTGTTCTAATAGCCTTTCCCATTTTGCTGATGTGGAAACTGAGGCCCAGGAAGGGGATGGACTTACTCAAGGTCACCTGGTGGTTTTCAACCAACTCTGGACAGATAGTGCTGTGGTGTGTCTGATTCTCCGGGCCTCTGCAAGGAAGGGACAGCTGGTGAAAATGAACATTACCGTCCCAGCTGCCTCCACTTCACCTTTGACTCCCTGTGGTCTACGCACACCTGCAGTGGGTGAGCTGTGACTCTGGCTCCTTCTCTCTCAGCTCTTCCCACTTCTGCAGGCAGGAGTGTGTGTGTGTGTGTGTGTGTGTGTGTGTGTGTGTGCCTGTGTACACATGCTGGGCAAGCAGGAGCCCACTGGCCATCTTTTATTACCTTTAAATACCAGAAAGAGAGAATCTGTAGGGTTTTTTTTAAATTTGGGGTTCTCCATACATCTGCTGCTCTTTATTGGTATGGCCAGCTCTTCATGGCTGACTTCTGTGGACATGTCAGCTTCCTACTAATGGCCTATATGAGGTTCTAGAAGGCAGGAATGATGTCGGTACTTCCCCCAGATCCCTAATACTCCCAGCTGAGCACACAGATTTTCAATATACTTTGTTGGATGGATACACCACGTGGATGGATGGATGGATGGATGGATGGATGGATGGATGAGTGGGTGGGTGGGTGGGTGGGTCGGTAGGTGAATGGATGGATGGATGGATGGATGGATGGATGGATGGATGGGTGGATGGATGGATGGATGGATAAACAATGGGTAGGTGATTGAAAAAACTGAAAAGTGAAATAACCTATCAAAGTTCATAGGGATAGTTTGGGGTAGACTTGAAACTCCCAGTGCCCACATGGCCTCCAAAGCCTTTAGAGGCAAGGCAGAGGCAGACATGGGGATGAACCAGAGGATAGACTAGCTTCTTGATGAAAGCCAGCTACACACCCTTTCATGAAGTCCCTGAGCACTTAACACGTATCACCCATGACATTGTATGGTCTCGGTGCGGCTCCTCCTTCTCTCCTTCCTCAAGGAGCATCAAACTGAGATTTCAGAGGCCCGGACTCTAGTTTGGGTGCTGAAGTTGGGCGTTCAAGTCACATCTCTTTCAGCCTAAGCTTCCTTATTTATAGAACAGGTTGTATTTGACTATCTAGATTGCGAGGACCATTGAGCCCTGATACTTTAAAATACCATCAGTCTGATGCCAATGGATCACCAAGACCCATTAATTCATTTAGTCGATAAATAATATCAATAACAAAAGTAATAATTATGATTGTTGTATTTTCCAGCTGGATGGGAGATGTTTGGCTGAAAGGCTCTTCCTCTCTGATGCTATTTGGGGAAGTCAGAGCTAAATATAGCCAGTGACAGGCATTCCAAACACCATCATCTCAAATTAGGAAACACATTTGCACCTCCTATCAACAGTCCTGTGGCAGACACTCTGTCGATGCTGGCAAAGATGCAGGAAGCCTGCTTCTTCCCAGGAGAAATCCATATCTGCCTCCTGGGGGGAAAAAAACAGCGCAGAGATTCTGTGGAAGGAGCTGACAGCAGGTCATAGAGATGGTGTGAAGATGGACCCTGGCCCTCAGGGGGTTTGGAGTCTATAATGATTAGTGTTTACTAAGCACCTTCTATGTGCCAGGCTCTGTGCTAAGTCATTCACTTATGTTATTTCTGGTCCTTATGGAAACCTTGAAAATAATCTCCCATGGTCACACAACTTATGTGACAAAGGACAGCTATACCTGCATGGCTGTCTCAACCCCAGGTTCACGTATCACCCATGACATTGTATGGTCTCGGTGCGGCTCCTCCTCTCCTTCCTCAAAGGCTGGTGGGTACACTTCATGTTTCTGACCCTGCCTTAAGTATTCAGAGGTAAAAAATATACCGCTCTTGCCTTCAAAGAGCTCCCAGTAGATACTCAACTGATAACACCAACGATAATCAAAACACATTGGGATACAATGATGGCAAGGAGTACAAGGTGAGGTGGGGCTGCAGACTGGGAGTGGGAAGAGAAACTTCAGAAGGGAAGCAAGGTTTGAGTCAGAATTTAAGGAATGATAAGACTCCGGCAGGCCTGGAGGCATGAGACCACAGTCTGGTGAGAGGAGCCGGTGGCACAGGCTTGGGGCACTGGGGAGCAGCTGTCAACACAGCGTGGGGGCTCATCCCCTCTGCATCACCCCATCTCCCTTCCCAATACTGAGTGTCACTATTAGTGAACCAAGGGACATGAGCCATTTCAAGGGTGCCCAAATCACCAACTTCTCTCCTTCCCACTTCCCAAATGGGTCCTGTCCCTAGGAGTCTCAAATCCCAGGTCCCAGGTCCAGGGTAACCGGAGAAAACACTGCCCCGCCATTTGGCCTCCGGGTGATTCTGCAACCCTGGCAGGTGAACCGGGTGCTGTCTCCAGGGAGTTGAAGCTTTTCTCATTGGAACTGACTGCTGCCTCTGGCTCTTAGCACCTTCCCACTGGGAGAGGGCGCCAGGGAGATGGATGCCAACATCTCACGATGCAGTCAGTTCCTTCCTTCCCTCTCCTCCACCACCATCTTCCTCTGGCCTCCTCCCTGGCCTCCCACGGTGCCTCTTCAGTTCTTCTCATCATTTCTTTCTTTTGCCCGGCCCCTCCCCACCCCACCCTCTCACCTTTCTTCTGCATCCTTCCTCAGCACTAATATTTCCAGCCTTAGCTTCTTGATGTCAGAAAATAAAAACAAGCCACTTTTTCTAAACCCAAGCCCATAAAATGCTCCTTGTATCTGAGAAGGGGGAGCGGTAACTCGAACTTGAGCAGGGAGCACGGCACACTTGCCGGTAGTCTTCCTGGAGCTCTGTGGGGGCTGGTGCTGCCCACATGGTGAGGCGGGCTCTCACAGCAGCTGCAGGGGTACGGACTCAGGAAATACCCCAAGGGGACAGAAAGTCCTCCAGATCAGACACATGGTGAGCTGGTGCCACATCCCCTTCCTGTGGAGCCTGCATGCTCACCTTGGGGTGTGGTGAGTCCCACCCCTTGACCAGGACCTATTCTCCATCACCCTGCACATGAGGCTTCAAAAGGCCTGTGCCCGCCCTCGGTGGCTTCACGACAGGGCCAGGCCAGACACACCTTTGCCCCATCCTAGCTGTAAGGACCTCTGGTGAGTGGAGAAGTCCCGTCGGAGGGGAGGACCCAGATCCTGAGGGAGGACGCAGTCCACACTCTTCCATCTGATGGGAGCAACACAACCCCACCCTCAAGGAGTTTCCAGGTTAACAGCTGGCACAGACTCACCTCAACACCTGCAGGTACTAGAGTGGGTGCAATAGAGAGAAAAGAGAACGCGCGGTCTTTGGACCTGGGCGTCTCGCTGATTAGAAATAAATCCCAGTTCCAACCCTGACTGACTTCCGCACCAGCAAACTGGAGCTTCTTTTCCTAGCAACCTAGATGAAGGCTGCGGAGAGCTGTCTTAACTGTTGCCCCCTTCAACTCACCAGTTGGCAGAACTGTGGAACTTTTTCCTGTGACCCCTCTTGCCTCTGCCTCTGTGGCCGGCTCTACACGCAATCCCTCCCCCACTCTCTTGTCAATCTCTGCCTCTCAGGCTCTCTCTGGAATAACAATGATGGCGCCTGTTAATAGTGGGCCAGCTTCATGCCAGGCACTGTAATAGCTGCTTGAAGGAAAGCTTTGCCTCCATCTCCACTGGCTTTAGATCCAATCTCCTTCCCAGGAAGTCTTCAGTTGAGTGCCAAAGAGAAGTCGCTCTCCCCTGCCATTCTTGTGCCCAGCTCCGAGTGGCCGTGTGTGTCGAGTGTCTCATTCCCGGGACATCAGCTGAGTGAACACCTATAACCGAATGTCGCCATTTGTAGGACTGCCCAGAGCAATCAGTTGTTCGGAGCCTCTTGTCCAGCTTCGCCTCCCCCCTCTGCAACTCAGCGTTCCCTTCAATTAGTTCATTTCTGGCTCCTTCTATTATGAAGGCACAAATCCATTTTCCAGATGGTGTTGCTGGCGCAGGGCAACCCCGGATGCTGGTTCAAGGTCACTTCCTGCCCTGTACCAGGGACGATGGCCTGCATCTGAGGTGGGCGGGAGAGGGGATGGGAGTTGCGATGGGAGGACAAAGTGGAGATGTGCATCCCAATGAGTGTGTCCCCTGCTCCCGAACCCCTGTCACAGGGCCGACTGGCCATGCCTCACAGCAACGATCAGGCTACTGCAGTCAGAGCAGAAGCCAGGGGGGGCGGGCCCGACACGGAGCTGACATGGCTGTCGCACTCCTGCCGGGGACCCTGAGGAGCCGTGAGGCTGGCTGCCAAGCAATTAGGGCCCTATCTTTGAGGATGGCCAGAATGGGGGCCTCCCTTCTCTGAATGCCTGCCCAGAATGCAGAGAGACCCAGGCTTGGAAGGAGCAGCGTCTTCTCAGAGTCCTCTGCAGCAGCGCTGGTGGAGAGGGACACTGGCAAGAGGGCCCACCACCATCCAGCCTGTCCTCAGTCTGGGGCGTCATCGGGGCAGGAGCGGGGAAGCAGCGGCTCTCAGCTGGAGACCTCTGGCTCCTCGCAGCTGTGGAGGTTGCCTACCGTTCCTTCCAAGGCGAGGTTCTGGCTGTGCAGAGGTTGGGAGCGTCCAGAGAGCTGGTGTGTGGGAAGGCGAGTACCTCCTCACTTCCACGGAGTCGGTATATGTGTGTGTGTTCTTCCCTGCCCGCTCCCACTCACACCCCCAGAATGATCCCCCCACTGTTGGTTCTTGTGTCTTCTTGTCATGCTCCTCTGTTCCAGCTCACCTTGCCAGGAGGCCATCCCAGGGGAGGAGTGCCAACGGGCTTCCATCACCCTGAATTCCACTCCGTTCCTTTATTCGAGGTCAGACACATGGACATCTTTGAGTGAGGGGTCCCAGTCCAGTTCCGACGGAGGTGAGGGGTGTGCGTCTTCTCACCTGGAGATTTTCCAGGAGGGACAGAGCTCCTGAGGACAGGACTTGGTACAGCGGAATGGGTGTGTCATAGCCCCAAATGTGATCAGACATCCTTTTCACCACCTGGCACGTCTGTAGCCAGCATATTGTAATTTTTATTATAATGTGCTTTTAAACACTTTGCAGTATAATATAAACTATAATGCTTGCACTAAAATGAAAAGCCTCTCATCTTCCTATTATTGAATGTGTGTATGTGTGTGTATGTGTGTGTGTGAGTGTGTGTGTGTGTGTGTGTGTGTGTAACACCTACTGCATATTTCTTTTAATTGGCCATTTACAAACCAGGTAGGGAGTAGAAGAAAGTTCCTGGATCAATCTTTCAGGAAAGAAAAAAAAAGTAGCTCAGAGGTTCTATATGTTTGGGGAGAAAAACAGAATAATTGGTTAATGTTCCTAAGAACCAATAATTAACAAATTTAGACTCCAGGTATTTCTCCTGTGAAGAGTAATCACTTGTTTTAAGTGAACAAATGGGTTGATTACAATGATGAGCACGCTGAAGTGTTGACTGAGCCTGACCAGCAGCTGCGAAACACAAACAGACGTGTAGAGACATCATACTATCCTCATTCCTACTAATGGCTTTGGCGAAGGGGGAACATCATACTACGACCGGAAAAGATGAGCCTCGAGGTGATACCTTTATATGAAAGTTGCTTAATTAGCACATGTCATCTCTGTTCTTTGGGAGCAGTCTTTTGCTGCAAATCTGTTGCTTAAAAGCTAAGCATGCTGGTATATGTCATTATAAGGCAAAATTTTATTTCCCACAAATAATAGGATATCTACAAAAATTTTTCCCCAAAATAGCCCTCTTTTATTTTTCCCAACATCTTACTATGAAAAGTTTCAAACATACTGAAAAGATCAGAGAATTTTTTCAGTGAATACCCACACACTTATCACTTATATTCTACAATTAACATTTTAACATGTCTGTTTTATAATACATATCATCTACCTTTTCACCTATCCATCCACTAATATATCATATTTTCGATGCATCTCAAAGTATATTATAGACATCAGTGCAATTCACCTTTAAACACTTAAGTACACGTATCATTAACTAGACTTAAATATTTGCTTAGAGTTCTTTTTTAGGTGAAATTTACATTTAGTGAATGCGTCAATCTTAAATATACCATTTCATGAGTTTTGAAGAATGTACATATCTACATAATGCAAACCCCTAGAACATTACCATAACTCCAGAAAGTTCCCTCACGTCTCACTCAATCCCTTCACCCCCTCCCAAGTTAACTGCCGTTCTGATTTTTTTCATCATAGAATAGTTTGCCAGTTCTGCCATTTTATATAAATAGAAGCATACAACACATACTCTTTTGCATAAGGCTTCTTTCACTGAGTATAAGATTTCTGAAGTTCATCCATGTTGTGTTGAATCAGTAATTCATTCCTTTTGATGACTGAGTAGTAGTTCGTTGAATGAATATATCACAGTCTGATTACCCATTCTCCTACTGATGGATCCTTAGGTTGTTTTCAGTTTTCAGCAATTATAAATAAAGCTGACATGAACATTCTTATACAACACTTCTGGCAGATATACGCTTTCATTTCATTTGTGTGAATCTCTAGGAATAACATTACCAGACCATAGGTTAGATGTATGCTTAGTTTTGTAACAAACTTCCAGAGTTTTCCAAAGTGGTTGCACCATTTTACACTCCAGTCAGCAACGTAGGAGTTGTAGTTCCAGTTCTACATCCTTGCCGACATGGGTGCTGTCAGTCTTCTTTTTAATTTTAGTTATGTGAATGGGTGTGTAGCTGTGTATCATTGTAGTTTTAATTTGTTTTTTTTATGTATATGTTTTTATTGGTGCATTGTAGTCTCACATCACAATGAGTATCAGTTTGGTGTTAACATACACGCACACAGCTCTTAGTGTCCCTCCCCCCCGCCTCCCCCCTACATGTAGCACTGAGAATGATGTTGGTATAATCTCATATGTACACATTGTTTATGATAGTAATTCCATGGATTCACTTCTTTCTTGCCCTTCCCCTTCCCTTGTACCCCTTCCCTTGCACCACTGAGGGTTCTCCATTGTTATTGGAGTCCCTTTTGTGTCCCCACTACTCCCCAGATTGCGCATATTAATGAAAACATATATCCCTTCTTTTTTTGTGATTAGCTAATCTGACTTAACATAATGTTCTCCAGATCTTTCCATTTTCTTGCGAATGCTGTTATTTTGTTCTTCTTTATTGCTGAGTAGAATTCCATTGTGTGTATTTCCCATAATTTTGTAATCTATTCATCTGTTGATGGACATCTAGGTTGGTTCCATAATTTGGCCACTGTGAATTGTGCTGCTATGAACATGGGTATGCATATATTACTGTTGTTTTCTAGTTTCAATCCCTTTGGTATGATACCCAGGAGTGGTATAGCCGGATCATATGGTGGATCCATTCCCAGTTTTCTGAGGAATCTCCACACTGATCTCCATAGTGGTTGAACTAGTTTGCAATCCCACCAACAGTGTAGAAGAGTCCCAATTTCCCCACATCCTCGCTGTAGTTTTAATTTGTATCTCCCTGATCACTAGTGACATTGAGCGTCATTTTTTCATGCGATGTATTGGCCATTCATTTGCAAAGTGTCAAATATTTTGCCTATTTTTATTGGATTGTTCGTCTTTTATTACTGAGTTCTGGGAGTGATGCATATATTCTGGATTCTAGTCAGATGTAGGTTTTGCAAACATTTCTCCCAGTCGCTGGCAATAATGTCACTTGGTGAGCATTGTTGTCATTTGATGAGGAATTTTTACATTTTATAAAGTCTGATTTAACAATGATTTCTTTCATGGTTGTCTTCCTTAATCCTGTTTAGGAAACCCTTGCTACCCAAAACACAAAAATAAATCTTCTGTAGTTTCTTCTAGAAGTTTTATAATGTGTGATCCATATCAAATTAATTTTTATGTAAGGTACAAGATTCACCTTTTCCATGTGAACACCCAGTTCTTTGAGCATCATTTATTAAAAGACTTTCCATTTTCTCCATTACATTAATTTGGTGCCTTTGGTGAAAATCAAATCTGTCTAGATATGTGCTTCTTCTGGACATCTGTGCTTGTTCTGTGTGTGCATATTCTAGAATATGCGCTTATTCTGTTGTTCCATTGACCTATTGGTTGATCCTTGTGCCAATCCATACTGTTTGGATTAATGTAGCTTTTGTATGTCTTAGAGACAAGTAGATAAGCCCTCTTTTTGAAAAGATTGCTTTTGATATTTTAAATCCTTTGCATTTTCCTCTAAATTTAAAATTAACATTAATTTCTATAAAATATTTCTTTGTGGGTTATGATTGGGATTGCAACTAATTTCTGGAGAAAAAGTAATTTAGGGAGACTTGATATCATACCAATTCTGAGTCTTCTAATTCAAGAATAGGTGATATACCTCCGGTTATTTAGATCTTCATTACTTTTTCTCAACATGTTTTATATTTTTTAGTCTTACATTTATTTTCTTAAATTTATTCCTAAGCACTTTATGATTTGTAGCCATTATAAGTGAAATTTTACAAATTGCTGTTACTGGTGTATAAATATACAACAGATTTTAGTATCGGACTTTATATCTTGGAATCTTTCTGAATTCACTTATTAGTTCTAGTGCCTGTTTTATACAATAACTCCTAATTCCTTGGCATTTTATATGTAAGTACCCATGTCCTCTACAAATACAGTCAGACTTCTTCCTTTCTAACATCTATGCCTTTCTTATTTTACTGCACTGGTAATCAGGTCCAGTATGTTGTTGAAGTGGTGAGTGTTGCCTTCTTCTCCATCTTAAAAGTATTAGAAATAATTCTCCATGGAATGTTCACATTTCTGTAGGATTTTTCTCTTCCATAAAGGGAATGCCTACAGACGGAAGCACTGACCACCTGTTATTCCCAGCTATCTTCTTAAGAATGTTTTCAAAGCAAACAGAATAAGAAGAGAGAGGTGGTGGCTACCCATGCAGAAGAGGCAGATCTGTGTGCAGTCTGAATAGTTCCTCCTGGACAAAGGCTGGGTAGGTTTGCTTTAGTTCCTTATAAGAGATGTGGGTTCCCTAGGCTTGGGGTTCCTTGGTTGTGACACAAACTCACCACTCCATTTACGCCTGGTGGAACTTGATGGGTAAGGATAGCTGATGAGGACAAGAAGCTCAGGCTGCCCACCACACTGTGAGTAATTAAACATTTGTCTCTGAGTCATGTCCATAGTATGATTAGTATGTTGAATCATAATTCTAATGTTGATTTATATATTGAACACAATGCATTTGGAAATAGGATCTAAAAGGAGATAATTAAGGTTAAATGAGGTCATAGGATAGAGCCCAATTCCAATAGAATTAACGTCCTTACAAGAAAAGACACCAGAGAGCATAATCTCTCTACAGGCCAAGAAGAGAGCTCTCTTCAGGAACTAAACTCTTCTGGGAACTTGATCTTGGAATTTTCCAGTTTCCAGAACTATAAAAAATAAGTATCTGTTGTACAAATCACACAATCTCTAGTGTTGTTATGGTAGGCTGAACAGACTCATGCAGCATCCATGAGACTGTGGCAAACTTGTTGTCTTGCAAGCAGGGCAAAATCTCAGCCCCTTCACATTTCCTGACAAGAGGGAAACGATTAAATCTTTCACCATAAATATGATGTCAGCTGCAATATTTTTGTAGATGCTTTTAATCAAATTTCGGGAGTTGTTTTCTATTATTAATTTACTCAGGATTTTTATTATGATTGGGTTTTGCATTTTGGTCAAATGTTTTGTCTGCTTCTGCTGATATGATAATTTTTCTCCTTTATTCTATTACTTTAGTGAATTACATTGATTGATTTTTTTAATGTTAAACCAATCTGACATCACTAAAACAAATTTACTTAGTCATGATGTAATATAAATGTATAACTATTGCTGTACTCATCTTGCTAAGATTTGTTAAGGATTCTTCTGTATATATTCATGCATGATATTGGTCAATGATTTTCATTTTCTTGTTTCTTTGTTTGGTTTTGGTATTAAGGTAATATTGACCTTGTAGCATGAATTCATATTAGTTAGCCCAGGCTGTAATAACAAAATATCACAGATTGGGTAGTTAAAACAATAGAACTTTATTTGCTCATAGTTCTGGAGGCTAGAATTTTTTTTTTTGTATGTGTGTGTATGTGTGTGTGGCACTGTGGATGGAGCCCAAGGGCATTCTACCTCCGAGCTACACCCCCAGGCCTATTTTATTCTTTTATTTTAAAACAGGGT